>APFE031412134.1:0-104797 GCA_000404065.3 Pinus taeda
CTGGCTCTGCATGTTGAGAGGTAATATACCCTCCCTCTCAACCACCAAGTCTCCATCAGTTGCCTTGCTGCTTAAGGCTTTGCATGCATCTTGAACCTCAAGAGCATACAGGTTCTTGACCCGTGAACCAATCTGCTTCACCTGTCTAGTGATGATGTGTCTAAGGAAAACCTTTCCCTTACTGAAGACTACATCATAGCCTCTGTCTCCCAGCATCGCGATTGACACCAAGTTTCTCTTCAGTCCTGCTACATACTTGACATCGGTCAAGGTAAGGTGAGCTCCATGCTCCCTCTGAAAAATAACCGTGCCTACACCTGAGACACTATACTTCTCATCATTACCCATCCCTATGAGTATCTGGAGATCTTTCTCCTCCAAAGTACTGAACAAACTTTTGTCACCGGCCATGTGGAAAGAAGCTCCACTGTCAAGAAACCAACCACTTCCCATCATGGATGAAACCATGCATGCGAAGAGTGTGAAATCCAACTCAAACTGTGAAGCAAGTGCCTCACCTTCGGATCCTTCCTCGGATCCCTTCTTGGACTTCTTCTTTGGGCAATTAGTAGCATAATGGCCCAACTCATGACAACGAAAGCATCTCACCTTCGACTTGTCAACCTTCTTCCCATCATTGGAAGAACTGGATTCGGAAAGAGAAAACTTACCCTTCCCCTTCTTCGCCTTACTCACTAAGGCACAATTCTACTCATCATGCATAGATGAAGAACTATCTCTGGTGCTCCGTCTGATCTCCTCCTGCATCAAATCCGACCATAGTCGTTCCCAATTTGGCAGTTTTCTCCCTTCCATTCACCGAGTCCTGGTAGCTATGCCAACTCTAGGAAGGCCAGGAGAGCTAGACTCACATCCTCATCATCGACAGTCACCCCCAACTTCCCAGTCATCTCGGCATTGGAATGAACTTCGTGAGATACTGGGGCATACTGTCTCCATTCTCACACTTAGATGTTTCTGAGTTTATCCTTGAGCGCCATTCCACCAGCTCAAAAAACTCAACTGCTTACGATCTAAAATTCGTGAGAACGAAGTATTTCTTGTATAGAGATCGACTGTATGGGCATTCACCGGATATCTCACCTTCCAAAAGAAGGATGAATCCAGAGGATACCTGGCCCGATTACGGACTCTGGCTGAAGAAACAAAACGTAGTCACTTCCTGAATAATAGATCTGATGATCAATCCTCGCTTTGATATCCTGTAGAAATCTCTTCTACAAATCAACCTGGCTTTCATACCATGTAGAAATTTTGAATAATTTAACACATATTCAACAGAGATTATCCTGATCATGTACTATTGCGGAAAACATACACAATACATAAGCTCCTCTAAGTTGATCATCAAATAGCAGCATCAATAACAATAAAACATCAAGAGCATTCACACATTAACACAGTATGTATCCCGGGGAAAGCATCTCGCTAAAAACCCCAACTATCTGAATATTAATGATTGAGTCATGTAACATTACAAAGTACAATGCTTATCACAAGAAATCCAGTACCAGCTCCACCTGTTACACACAATACAGCTCAGATCTGAATCAATCACAGGTTCAAATCTCTTCCGCTGCCATGCCTGCCTCCTCTGCTCAATCCTGCAAGAAGAACTGATGATTATTCCCAAGGAAACCACGTCTTTCCTTGGCTAAATCACGTGGGCACAAGCTACAATGTGGGAAACTCATTGGCATACTCAATCCCCTAATTTGTGCAAGATCTGGTGCACAACTATAGTCACAACTGATAGCAATCTGATTCTCTAACACCTGTCCCTGCTGAACTGAACATGCACTGACATGCAACTGAGTTAACTGATGTATTCATTAGTTGTATTATGAGTTAATAACTTGTGAATTAATTAATAACTAATTCACCCAACTCATCTCTAGTCTATTTGCCAGTTAGACTAAATACAACCAGTTTAACAAAGCTAAACTGAACACAACTCCATCAACTGCACCTCCAGTCCACTAAACTCAACTCACTTGAGTTCTAACTGAAGTCCTGCATGCAAATATTAGTCATCCCATAGGTAACCACGTATTTCCTTCTGGGATCTGCATGTACCACATCCGTAGCTCATCCTGAAGTGCTCCAAGAGAATAAGACAAAGTTTATAGTCTAAATATTATTATGAGCTAATATATTTGACTGTTCTATATTTAGACTGAGCAGTCACTCCGCTGTGGTGTCACTCTGCTGTGGTCTAAAAATAGAAGTCCATCTATTTTTTCCAAATTGATCAATCATCCATAAACAGCAACCTGCAATCCATAGACATGATCCATATGTCTAAAAATAGACATAGTCTAAAAATAGACTTGCGCCAAAAATAGCCTGCGGGCCCACTTAGTGAGGGCGACTATTTTCACTAAGCTCCATCATCTTGTTGAAATCTCAACAAGCATTTCTTGTTGCACACTTTTCAACACAAATCACTTAACAAGGATCATTCATGACAAATTTCAAGAAATTTGGAGAATTTTTTGACATTTTTGAATTTTTGAAATTGAAAAATAGGCTTTTCCAATAGGTGCGCAGCGCCACCGGCGCTACACTTTTGTTGGGGACATCTTCTTTCAAAATGGTTTAAATTTTTCGAAATAACATGGAAAAATATGAAATATCAAAAATAGTGAGGAATTTCGGACAAGTTTTAGGTCTCCAAAAGGGCAAAAAACACACAAAAAGTGCCCTCTCTGCCACATTTTTGCCACACAGGAAGCAGTCTTGGGAGAATCAACTTTTGGAGGGGAAAACGAGCTCCAAATCATAAAAATCAAATTGTTCCAGAAACTAGATAGGAAGGGATTTCCAACAAGCCAACTTTCCACTGATTTGGACACAGGAAAGTGCTCCAAAATTGGCCCTGAAAAAGTGCTACGCATTAAATTTTTGGCGTTGCGCATTAAACTGATTTTGCTAGTTTTGCCCAAATTTCCAAATTTTTTCCTAGTTTTCTTGGAAGTTGACCTTTTCCTCATTCCTTGGTAAATATATGCATGCTAAATGATGTATTTGATGTAAATATGGATGAAAAACACCTCATAGGGTAGATACATCAAGTTCCAAGTGGTTTTGAACTGAATGAATTGGTTTCCACTACCTACTTTTGTGTTCCTAGTTTAGATATGGTTGAAACCACACCTCTTCTCATGGATTCAACCCTGATAGCTAGCATGAGTGGTTTCCTTGCCTATATTATGTAATTTATTTGTCATTTTTAAAGGTTGGACTTTGGCAGAAGAATTGGACTCATTTGACATTTGTATCAGCAGTTTGGCAAGGAATAAAACTAGGTTTCACAGCTATTTTTGTGGGATTCTTGTGACACTGAATTTATGTATTGTTTCTTCTTTGTAATGAGTTTTTTATGATGTTATGTATCCACATCTCTCTCTCTCTCTTCTAAACTAAATGAATCGAGGTGAATAGACAAAATACACTAATTTACAGTGCTTTGTCTTGGGAATTTATTTGGTTTTCAATGTTTTCACTGTTTGAAGAGTATTCATAGTTTCTTATGCCCTCCCCAACTCCTCAGCTATCTTAATCTACCATCTCAATCCATTTCTAGTACATAAACCCTTGTCTACCTTGCCCCACAGAATATGACTATATCCCTGAGTTGATTTCCCAAACCCAATCTGCCTTCTCCAATTGATCCAGCAACCAAAACCTAAAATCAAAAAAAATTCTCTAATCTACTATAGCTAGCCTAAAATCAACATTCATTTCAGTCATCTCAAGCCCGAGTTTCCAATATCCTAATTGATATTGACAAGGGGAGAGCCCTCTCCCAACCTGGTAGGGCTAGCTACCAGGTTAAGCGTGGTTTGATGTTACCCTAGACCTACATTCCTTGAGCCTGAGGTAGATTTAGGCACTAACATAGTGCCAACCATACTGGGGAATGTAGTGTTATGGTCCTCAGCAAAATGTAAAAAGTTTAGATCTGATCGTTGATGGTGAACAATGATCAGACAGAGCAAGGCTGAAATCATTCACTTGACGACTCTAAATCATTTTCGAGATCAGATCCAAGGACTCCACTAGAGGATGAACCTGACCTACAAAAACATGAGAGTACAATATGGAAACATCAAGTATTCAAGTTGTGATTTCATCCAAGACATTATGTTCTTTGTTATAAATTGTTTCTTCTCTTTTCCCAAGAATTTCAAGAAGTTTTTACAAAGTATACTATGTTCGAGAAAATATCCAAGACCTGCATTTGATTCCTTCCCTTTGAAGATTGTGAATACAAAATGTTCTCATGCCTTTGATCTTGATCAAGACCTTTCTTCTAAATTTTGTGATGACCATCTTCAAACTGATGAGCCTAAAGAGACTAAGATTGATTCTATAGCTTTTGTACATACCCCACTACCTTGTAAAATTCTAGATAGATACAAGCCTCTGATTTTACCTCCTATATTACACGCTTTCCCTAAAAATCATTACCTCTATCTACCAAGATTTTATGGTGACTGTGACAACATCACTGCTGAGGGACATGTACTGAATTTTGAGTCTTTTCTCGACCTTTTTGAAGTTGATGAAGAAGAGGTCAATATTAGGCTTTTTCTCTTTCCTTGCAAGGCAAAGTCAAGAGTTGGTTCAAAACCCTGCCTGATGGGAGCATATCAGATCTACAGCAATTCATCAAAGTTTTCCTCGAAAATTGGGTGGTCAAACAGAACCCTTTCTTGATTCTAGAAGAGTATAACTAGTTGAAAAGACTGCCAGGGGAGACAGTACAACAATTTTTTGCCAGATTTAACCAAGTTTATTGTTCAATTCCCATTACTATAAGACCTCCTCCTAGATCTGCTCTCTTGCACTACCCGGAAGCCTTTGATCTGGAAATGGAGTTTTAGCCTAGGGAAAGGAACCTTGCAACACTTGAATAGATGCAAAACAGTGCAGTAGATGTAGAGGCTAATTTGTTTTATTAGAAGGGTAAAGTTGAAGGAAGAAGAGGTGACGAACATAGATCTAGAGGAATAGACATCTTTAGAGGTAAAGTTTGATATTTTGGTAAGTGCAGTGGAAGAGATGATGCAAAAGATCACCACAAGGAATGAGTATGATGTTCAAGATCTTGGCTTGCAGATTGAAGAAGAACAAGTGGTTGATCCAAAACATTTTCTTTCTTATCCCAGTTGTCATAGATCTAATAGTGATTGTTTTATAGATCATCTTGTAGAAGAGAGATCTATTGATATGACATGTATGGTAGATGATGTGTTTTATACTGATTATTTGCCTCAGTTTGATCAGTATGATGATGATTATGTTCTCGGAACATAAGTTAATCTTGTTGACAAATCAGCAATTGGTTTGTGGAAGGAGCAAGTTCACTTTCAGCAGCTTGAATATAGTGCTCAGCTATTACATATCGCTATGAAAGTGAGGAGGAAAGTGCAGCAAATTTTGAAGTAAGTGAAGGATGTTTGCCTTTTTTTTTTTTGCTTTGTTTCAGTTCATTAGAGACAACTTTCATGCAACCAGAAATCAACTATCGACAAGTCTTGATCTGGACAATCTTGAGGGCAATGAAATCCTTGTTCAATACTTTTGATATCCAGAGTTGCAGCCCCCGAATGCCTTTGATTGTCAAGTTGCAAATGAAGACTTGGAAGCTAGAACATATGATCAAATGATGCCAACTGATTCTGTACCATTTTGTTTTGAATCATTTCAGTTTGTGAAGGGAAAATTGCATAGTATATCTTCAAATGAGGAACCTATAGGAAATAATGTAATCTCATCGGAACAAATAAAAAATGGGTTGCAGTAGTCTTTTCAAGTTTTTCACGATCCAATAGCTGACGTGTTGGATGATGTCTGCAGTCAAAGTCCTTCTCCTTTAGCTAACTATGAGCAATATGGTGTCAACCATGCATTGCTTCCAATAGAAGAAGAGGATACATCAAAGAATCTAATCCAAAGACCCTTTTGCTAAGTGGGAAGGAGTACTTGCAGCGGATGGAAGAAGACGAGGTAAGTTTTGCGTTGGTTTGCAAACCAAAGGTAATAATTACTTCCACAGAAGTTTGATTTACCAATTGAAATTCAAGAGATGCTGGATAGTTATTGTGATATCATTGTAGATGATTTGCCTGATGTGTTACCACCCATTAGAAAAATCAGTCATCACATAGATTTGATTCTAGGAGAAAATCTACCTAATAAATCATTTGACAGGATGATTCCCACAGAGAATGAAGAGATCAGGAAAATGGTTCAGGAACTGTTAGACAAGGGACTAGTTAGAGAGAGTTTGAGTCCTTGTGCAATGACAATAGTGTTGAGCCCAAAGAAAGATGGAGGCTAGAAAATGTGCGCTGGTTCAAGAGAAATCAATAAGATAACAATCAGCTACAGATTTCCTTTACCTACAATCGAAGATTTGATGGATTGTTTGAGTGGAGCTATATATTTTACAAAGTTAGATTTAAAAATTGGTTATCATCAAATCAAAATTAGAGAGGGTGATGAGTGGAAAACTACTTCTAAGACTAATGAAGGATTGTATGAATAGATGGTAATTCCTTTTGGGTTATCAAATGTTCCTAGTACATTTATGAGACTTGTGAATGAAGTTCTGAAGGAATTTATTGCTAAATTTGTAATAGTATATCTGGAAGATCTATTAGTTTACAAGAGATCTAAGGATGAACATGTGAGACATATGAATTATGTCTTACAGAGACTACAACAAGAAAAGTTATTGTTAAATTTAAAGAAATGTTCATTCATGAAGGATGAGTTGGTGTATTTAGGATTTGTTGTTTCTATTGAGGGGTTAAAGATGGATCCAGAGAAGATCAAGGCTATCATGGAGTGGCCTTCACCAAAAAGTGTCTTTGAGGTAAGAAGTTTTCACGGTCTTGCTAGTTTTTACAGGAAATTCATAAGGAATTTTAGTAATATTAATGCTTCAATTATTGACACAATAAAGAAAGACAGCTAACCATTTAAATGGTCTGTTGAAGTAGAAAAGAATTTCCAATTATTGAAGAGAAATATTACTGAGAAATCTATCTTGATTTTGCTTGATTTTAATAAACCTTTTCAAGTGAAGTTTAATGCTAGTGGAGAAGCCATTAGAGCTGTTTTGAGTCAGGATGATAGGCATGTAGCTTATTTTAGTGAAAAGCTAAATCAGACAAAGAAGAAATATTCTTCTTATGACAAGTAGTTTTATGTAGTGGTGCAGTCTTTGAAGAAGTGGAGACATTACTTGATGTCCAAGGAATTCATGTTGTATTCATATAACCATGCATTATAGTACATTATGCAACAGCCAAAGCTTAACCAGAAGCATGCAGAATGGGTAGAATACCTGCAAAGTTTTAATTTTGTGTTCAAACATATAACTGGTCAATCAAACAAAGCAGTAGATGCTTTAAGTAGAAAAAGAAGTTTTGTTCAAGAAAGTCATATTCAAGTGTTGGGTTTTGATTTTCTTTAAGAGTTATATCAGAAAGAACTAGATTTTAAAGAGGCATTTGAAGCTTGTAGAAATCTTGTTTTGTTAGACAAAAGCAAGTGGCTGGATTATTTCCTGCAAGAGGGACCGTTGTTTAAAAGAAATCAAATGTTCATACCAAGTTGTACTATGAGGGAGAATTTGATCAAGGAGAAACATAGTGGAGGACTTGGAAGGCATTTTGGTGCAGACAAGACTTATGAGTAGTTGAACTAATTTTATTTTTGGCCAAAGATGAGGTCTAAAGTGGAAAAGTATGTGAAAAATTGTAAAGTCTGTCAGCATGCAAAGGGAAGGAGTCAAAACACAGGTTTGTATGTTCCATTACCTATTCCAGATAGGCCTTGGGATATGGTAAGTATGGACTTTGTTTTGGGTTTACCAAAAACTCAAAGAGGAAATGATTTAATTTATGTAGTAATTGATAGATTTTCAAAAATGGAACATTTTATTCCATGTTATAAAACTAGTGATGCTACTCACATTGCTAATCTGTTTTTTAAGGAGATTGTAAGATTACATGGGTTACCTAAGAGCATTGTTTCATACAGAGACACCAGATTTGTCAGACATTTCTGGAGGACATTATTGAAGAATCTTGGAACTAAGTTGAGTTTCAGTTCTGCTTATCATCCTCAGACTGATGGACAGACTTAAGTTGTAAATGGAAGCTTAGGTAATCTTCTGAGATGTCTTGCAGGTGAACATCCAAAATAGTGGGATCAAGTATTGGCACAGATAGAATATGCATATAATGATTCTCCTAATAGGAGTACAGAGCAGAGTCCATTCCATATAATCTATGGAATGCACCCAAGAGGAGTGTCTGAATTGAGAGACTTGGGAAAAGCTGAAAGGAGAAGTGCTAAAGGAGAATATTTTGCTACAGAAGTTCAAGCAATACATGAGCAGGTAAAACAACAACTACAGGACAACAACATAAAATACAAGAGCAAAGCAGATTTGAAGAAAAGAGAAGTTAATTTTTAGGTTGGAGATTTGTTTTTAGCACACCTAAGGAAAGAAAAATTTCCAAAAGGGAGGTATAATAAGCTAAAATTTAAGAAAATTGGACCATGCAGAGTCTTGAGGAAATTTTCTGCAAATGCATATGAAATTGAATTATCTCCTAATATTGGAATATCTCCAATTTTCAATGTTGTTGATTTGCATAAATATGAAAGTGAAAACGAATATGACACGGCAGAGGATCAAGAATAACAAAAAACAATTACCTATAGCAAAAGAGTTGAAGCCAGAGAAGATTTTGGACAAGAAATTGTTGAAGAAGATAAGAGGACAGGAGTATTTTCAGTATTTGGTCAAATGGAAGGATCAACCAATTGCTAAAGCTATTTGGATGACAGATGCCATGCTGCAGAAGTTGGGAAATTTTGTACAAGAACTCATGGAGAGAAGCCCGTGAAGAATTTTGTCCTCAAGAGTCTGATGCAGGAGCATGAGGCTTGAAGGCAAAAGGCTTCAACTTCATTCCAAAATACAAAAAAAGTTTACAAGCAAAGGAGTGGGATCCTCTAGCTGTTAATTTACAAGTTTTCTAGATAGGATTTGAGCTAGGATTTAGGGATTTTGTAATTAATTCAAGTAGTTTAGATTCAGTTGAGATTCTCGAGGAGAATATCAACCAGATTAGATATTGTTTAAGATTGGGCAGATTCGATCTAGTATTTAAGGATCTGAATGTTAGGATGAAATGGTATTTATGTAAGTTCTAAATGATTGTAAGGGGATTTTGACTGATTTGGCTTGTTATGGTCATATAATATTAAGTTACAGAAAATATATCTCTGAGATATTTTTATGTGTAATTGGTCAATCCTAGAGGTGTTGCATCCCTCTGAAGTATCTTTGTGTATTATTTCATTTCCAATTTGGCCTGAAAATTTAGAGTTTTGTATGATCTAGTGTGATCGCATTTAATTTCTCTTTCGTCATATATAATATTTGGGTGATCAACAACTGTGGGGTGGAAGTGTACGAATTTCTTGATCATGGTTGAAACCCCACACTCACTCCTAACCGTCGATCTCAATTTCAAACTTTTAGGTCGCAGTAAACTATGGGGGTTAGGCCTATTTTTAAATCGTGTGCTTGTTGAAACTCGCAAGCCGAAGGATTTGATGGCCTCTGTTATCCAATGGATATTGGGTCATCAAGTACTCCGACTTTAATTCCAGAAAACAGACCCAAACTTTTATAGATCAAGGGTTTATATTCCTTATCGACTCTGTAAGGATGATTAACCCTCATGCAAGTGCCTCAACTGATATCGTTGTTAACTGTTGGATCAAGTGCGCTTGATCAAATGGTGGAGGATTGCCGATTAGTTTCGCATCACAATATTTCATGAGTGAATGAAACTTGGCCTTAAGAAAATGTGATTTGCGATATGCGATTCTTAGAGGAATTGTAAAGCACTTATCATTTTGGCTAAAATTAAGCAGTTCCTCTAATTTAGCAAAATAGTCAAGTTTGGAGGTAGATGGCTGATACTCAAAAGGAAATCGAAGAAGAAATTCCACCTAAACTTGTAGAAATCGTTTCCGGATTTGAACGATTGTTCATTACACCTGCACATAGGCCATCTATTTATTGTATCAGAGAAGCCTACTGAAACTGAACAGAATCTCAAGGATCATAAAAAGAAATCCAACATAGCTTTCAGAGTTGGTGGAAGAGGTGGTGGTCGAAGAAGAGGACGACCAGTCGCAAATGTTGAAGTGTTGGAAGCTATGCAACAGATGCAAGCTAGATTGGAAGCAATGGAAATGGGAAGAGATGCAGATGTTGGGGATGTCAGTGAACCTGAAGCTGAAGCTGCAGAAGAAGAACCTGCAGATGTAACTCATGAAATGAGATTCTTTAAGTCAGTATTGAGATCCACATCCAAGCCTAGACTTGAAGTCTCAATCTACACAAGAAGCTTAATCCCTAAGGAATTTGATAGACTGGGGGTTTCCTTGACACCCTGTCCCCATGGATGCTTCCTTCACACCCTGTCAAGGTTTTACCACGTAAATCCTGTGTTGTTATTTGTGTGTTTGGTTTCAGTTTTCCAGTTAGTTATGAATCTTTCTTGGTAAATGTATAACTGAATATTTATTTTCTTTCCTCATTTCCCCTATTCAAACAACATATGAGTGCCCAGAAAATATAGGAATGAATCAGATGAATGCAATTGTTGCAAAAACTGAAGAGGAAGAAACAAAGGTAATAGAAGAGAATGTACCAGAGAAAGGAGAATCTTTTGTAGTCAACAAAAATTTGTTAAACCAGCTAAGGAAATTGTTGAACCAACACAAAGGAAAACCTTGTTCAGGACTATGTGTAAGGTTCAAGGGAAGTGTTGTCAGATGATAATAGATAATGGTAGTACAAATAATTTGGTCTCCACAAAAGTGGTGGAGAAGTTGAAATTGAAAACAAAGAAACATCCAACAACTTACAAGGTGGCATGGCTTCAAAAGGGATATTAGTTGGTAGTGAATGAGCAATGTGAAGTGGAGTTGTAGTTGGGAAAATACAGAGACAAAATTATGTGCGATGTAATGCCTATGGATGTGTGTCATATATTTTTGGGTAGAGCTTAGCAGTATGACAGAGGAGAAATGCATGATGGAAAGAAGAACACATAAAAATTTAGTAAAGATGGTGTCAATCATACATTGTTGCCAATATAAGAAGAGGATACATCAAGGAAACCTAATCCAAAGACCCTTTTGTTGAGTGGGAAGGAGTACTTGCAGCATATGGAAGAAGATGAGGTAAGTTTTGCGTTGGTTTGCAAACCAAAGGTAATAATTACTTCCACAAAAGTTTTTGATCTATCAACTGAAATTCAAGAGATGTTGGATAGTTATTGTGATATCATTATAGATGATTTTCCTGATGAGTTACAACCCATTAGAAAAATTAGTCATCACATAGATTTTATTCCAAGAGAAAATCTACCTAATAAAGCAGCTTATAGGATGACTCCCACAAAGCATGAAGAGGTCAGGAAACAAGTTCAGGAATTGTTAGAGAAGGGACTGTTTAGAGAGAGTTTGAGTCCTTGTGTAATGCCAACAGTGTTCAGCCCAAAGAAAGATGGAGGCTAGAGAATGTGCATTGATTCGAGAGAAATCAATAAGATAACAATCAGGTACAGATTTCCTTTACCTACAATCAAAGATTTGATGGATTGTTTGAGTGGAGCTAGATATTTTACAAAGTTAGATTTAAAAAGTAGTTATCATCAAATCAGAATTAGAGAGGGAGATGAGTGGAAAACTGCTTTTAAGACTAATGAAGGATTGTATGAATGGATGGTAATGCCTTTTGGGTTATCAAATGCTCGTATTACATTTATGAGACTTATGAATGAAGTTCTGAAGGAATTTATTGGTAAATTTGTAATAGTATGTATAGATGATATATTAGTTTACAGCAGATCTAAGGAAGAACATGTGAGACATCTGAATTATGTCTTAAAGAGACTACAACAAGAAAAGTTATTGTTAAATTTAAAGAAATGTTCATTCATGAAGTAGGCGTTGGTGTATTTAGGCTTTGTTGTTTCTGTTGAGGGGTTAAAGATGGATCTAGAGAAGTTAAAGGCTATCATGGAGTGGCCTTCACCAAAAAGTGTCTTTGAGGTAAGAAGTTTTCACGGTCTTGCTAGTTTTTACAGGAAATTCATAAGGAATTTTAGTAAGATTAATTCTTCAATTATTGACACAATAAATAAGGGCAGACAACCATGGCTTTCTAGGAAATGGAAAGGTGAGGCTAAAACCACTGCCAATCTAGGCAATCCTCCATGGCAATGACAGATCTTAACCAAATAACCAAATTCATATAACATGCATGCCAAAACTAACAAGGAAATCATACATGCAACTTGATACCTGCGAAGCAATCCAGTTGTAGTTGTTGATCCCGTTGTCCCCTTACACTTTCCTACTTTTCCTTTGCCTTCTTTCTCTAAATCCAAAGTATGCTACAATGCTCTAATAAAACTCTATGTGTGCAAGAGTATAAGAGAGAGAATAGAGAGAGGGAGCTCCAAGCTAAAAATGACAAAAAGTTTGTGAAATGATCCTCAAAAGACTTTTTTTTTATCATTGAGGCCTCTATTTTCTTCATTTTCCTCTATTTTTCCTTCAATTTTCCTCACATGAAATTATGTGACCTTTCACCTTCATTTTCTCCTAATTTCCATTATTTCATAAATAAAAACCCAATTAATGCCACTTTGCCTTTGCCAATTCCTTTGCCAATTTTCAGAGCCACTAATTAATCACTAGTCATACCCCATCACTTTGTTTTTCCCAACATTCAGCTTGGAATACGTGTCTCATGACCTTGGTCTTATTTTTTCCTTCATTAACTTTATTACATGAACGTTTAAACTAGGGTTGTTCCATGTGCAATGAAATATGTCATTGGGAAATTAATTTTGGACTGATAAGATATTTCAGGAGGGATGAAAATTTTATGTCATTCAACAATAATATTTTGTAAGATGCATCATTTTATACTAAAACCACTTTACGTGTGACATATTGCACAAGATAAAACATTTTTTCCATGTCAAATGTGAGTTTGTTGTAAATATTTTGAAGATTTTTTTATAAGTGCTCCTTTTTTGTGAGAAATGTACATTTGTAGCAATGTGTGATGTCACATAAGAGAAATTTTTGTGTCAAGGTGACATATCATGTCAAAAAAATAGATGAGGTGTGATGCATTACATTGTAACAAATATCATTTTCTTGTGATATATTGCATCATGAAAAAATCTCTTCCATGCAAGACATCAAATCAAAATTTAAAAAACCATTAGCCTTGATATGTCACAGTATAATAGACAATGTTTTCCATGTGATATATTGCATGAAAATGGAAATAATTGTGATACACAAAAGCAAAAATTGTGACAATAGTCTTTTAGAAGATGTGTCATTTCAGAGGAAAACATCTTACATTGAGATATATCATGCAACATAAAAGTGCTGGGCAATGCGAAATATGACATTTTTGGAAAGACAAATCTTAGCCTTCCTTTGTCATGAAGATGAGAAGTTTGCAACAATGCATGTTGTAGGATGAGAGAAAATTATAGGAGGATGCAACATGTTGCAATGAAAAATATATGAAACTGAATACATTACATTTTGGCAAAGGTATTTTGAGCAAGATACATAGTGCCATAAATAAATAAATAAATAATTATTCTACATGAAACATCTCATGATTACAAAAATTTTGTCATGTGATATGTCACATTATGGAAACATAATAATTTTTCCATGCAATTTTTGCACAAAAATTAAAATAATTGTGGAACAAGTTGCAAAAAATATATATCTCTCACAAAATTAAATAAATAAATAAATATTGTTGCAATTTTTGGAAAATAAAAATGTGAGTAAGTTTAAAGAAAAATTTCTAAGCTATAATATTTCGTTTTTCTCTAAAGCGTTACATATACGAAAAATATATTCTCGAAACTAAATGATATGCAAGAAACCACTAAAACTAAAATGCAAAAAATATACTTTCCAAATTTAAAAGAAAATTGTACCAACACATACATATATATATATATATATATATATATATATATATATATATATATATATATATATATATATATATATATATTAAAAAAAATAAAGATGATTATTAGGTGGATGGTAGGGTTTAATCTCCACAAAATATTCTAGATATTTCTTAGTAGCAGCCACAGATCAAAAGTTGATATCTATCTCAAAACTATTTACGCCATTTTTGCCAAAACAAGATTCATATGAACATGAGTTATGTTCTTTTTGGGTATGATTAATGAATACTTTTTTGCCACCAAATTGCAGGCAAGGTTATATATGAAGTTCTCTCATTTTACTTTTCCGAAGGATTTTCCTCTACTAAGGAATGTGTTAGTACTATTGGGGGTTGACTTGGATCCTAAAATGCTAAGTTGTTCATTGATGTTTTGTGCTGCTGGGAGTTGTTCTGCTTTTGACCTGCATAATTCTTACCAATTGTTATTTCCTTTGGGTCTCACTAGCGATAGTTTCTTCTTTTCACCTATTGGGTGTCGACAGTCCCTTTTGGAGAAGGACATGCATGTTGAAGGTGCCTAGGCTATTGGTAGGTTCTACATTTGAACACAATATTTCCATAGTGCAATGGTTGGGAATACTCCTTGTCTTCCCACTTGAGGACAATTTTATTTGGAAAACCTTCGCTAAGGTCCACTTCCACACATATGCAGATGAAACTCATGAATCCTTTTGACAATATTTCACTATCTACCTTGATAAAGAACTCTACAGAGTCACCAATGTCATCTAGGATTTTTGGCCATATCCATTAAAGGGGAAAATTTGGGAGCCTAACCAAACATGTATAGGAAAGGACTTCGTACTAAACAAATTAAACTCAAGAAACCATGGCTGAATCAAAAGGCCAACTCTGCCCCAAAACCAGGAACCTTGGTCTAAAACCCTCTTCCGGCCCTCAAGATCCTCAAAGAAAACCTGTCGAGCAGAATAGAAAATTTATATTTGGGACCAGTTCTAATGAACCTGATCTCGCAAAGCAGATGTTGAGGCCAAAATCCATTGAAGCGACATATAATCACCTGAATTTTAAAATATGTCGTTCTTTTCTTATTAACGATCTCATGAACCTCTAACATTGGAGTGCTCAAATAATTATCTACCACAAAGTCGTAGCCTGAAATCTTCTTGTGTGATTAAGACTTGATATCCAGCTTCAGGGCATCCTTGAAAGATATGGGCTTTGAAGCAGAGGATGCCCCACCACCCCCGGCACCCCCTTTTAGACTTACAACTATTGAGATAGTGTTTCCCTTCTTTATGTGGTAATATTTGATGAATTTTTCCATCATTAGTTGCCTCCCCTCGTGGAGGAGGCTCATCACTCTCAAAAAGGTTGCTGTCATCTTTTGAATGTTGGTCGCAAGCAATTTTATAACATCTATTTCTTTAACCATGATGCAAAAGGACTTTCCAAACAAGGACCTAACCAAAATTTCTTAATTTATGATGATCCAAGTCCACAATAACATTCTTAGTCGGTTCTCTTCTAGCATCCAGGCTTCTTATAGAAGGCCTGTCGACCCAAGGAAACCCCGTCGACCCAAGGAAACCCCACTTGTTGGGGGATTACGTCAAGCACATTGCATACTTTTTCATACCCCTGGTGGGTTTCTCACTCTCACATTTTAGCGAAAATTTTGCAGAAATCATTCCCTCAAACACATTTGCTAAACCCTTTTGCTCTCGCACAGTGTACAACCATATGGAACACGAGCACTGATCAGAATCTACATGTAGAGGGTTGACCTCACCTATCTGGGGGATTTGAAAACCACCCTACAATGGCTTCCATACCCCAATTGACCATCTAATTCAAATGTTTCCATGCACCATTTGTTGGGCCCCATGTCCGTCAAAGGGACTCCTTTCATGGCATCTCCTTTGAAAGAGTAGATCGGACCGAAATCCCTTTCATTCAAATCTTCCAAAATAGCCTAAAAAGGCCATTCATGACCTTTTCTTTAAGGTTCCGTCGGCATATCTGCTACCTCATTAGCTATGCCTCCTTGGCTTTGGATAATGCCAGAGCCTAGACAAGAAGAAGGGGCCATGGTTGAAGCCTTTGCTCATACATAAATTTCGTCTCAGGTTTGTTGCTTGAGGGTATAGGGGCCTCAAAAGACTGAGTCCACGTCCGTCCATTGCCAAGGAGTGGAAATATTATGATCTCTATGTTCCCCCTTTGGAGCCTATTATAGTGTTTTGTTCAGTATCAGTGTTGCCCACCAAATTTATGAGAAAACTGAAAATCCCAGCACTCTTTGCAGCCTCCATCGCTCTGTTCCATAGCCCTCCAATTCATAATATTATTTTGAAATAAAATTATATTTAATTTTTATGATTTTTTAATTCTGACAATGTAATACATATCATACATCTTTTCATTTCTAGGCTTTCCAGGCGACTTGCTTGAGGATTTCTTGGCTTGACTTCCACGGTCATCGTTGCATGCTTCTATGAGGGTGTCCCACAGAGGGAATTTTTTACGTATTTGCAGGGTGTAACGTTGATGAATAAAAGTAGTTGTTTCTCATCTGCAAGAGGGCCAGAATTTCATTGACATCAACAAACAGATGGAATGGAGCAGCAACAATAGGATACGTTACAGGTGGCGGATATGAATCTTTCCCTTTTCACAATACCATTGAAGTTAAAGGCCGTAACAGAGGCAAACTATGTTTTTTTGTCTTTTTTGACATGTATAATTTATTTCTTTTTGGATTGAGGATGTGCAGAGCGGTCTTTGGTGGAATGTGGGAAAATCTGTCTGTGAGTCTTCGGAACAGAGGATTCTCCAGCTTTCCTAGAGTTGTTTTAGGAATGGAGCTCGACTAATGAAGGATAGCAAGGAGATGGAGTGGCAATACAAAGGATACAATGATCCCTGTACACGATAAAACAAAGAAACATTTTCTACTCGACATGGAGAACTGTTGCAACAAACTCATCTCCAAGTCTTGGCGGATCGAACCTGTAACCTCCCTGGACACCTTGGCCGGCAAGGGCATTAATTGTGGAAGATGGGGTTAATAATTTCAAAATCAAGGGTGGACATTGGTGCAAAAGTTATCCCAATTTGGGAAGATGTTTTCCTGACAATCCCAACCCCTAGATAACCTCCAAATCATTTCTGACCAACCCGTAGACGTTCCGAATTTTTGTAGCTTATGAATAGCTACCTTAGAAGGTACATTCTACAATTCATTGGAGAATTCCAGGTAAGTTGTGGTACGGTCCAAAATGGAAACTACTGGCCCATCTATTAACCCAAATGGTGGTCATAAGACATGGACCGGTGGATGACTGGTGAGATATGCTCATCGGTGAATCAGACACTATCGAGTCATCTGCTTATCCAAGTGGTGGTCATAAGACATGGATCGGTGGACGACAAGTGAGATCTCTTCATTGGTGTATCATGTTTTCCCGATTGAAGTTGAGAATACTTGATGTATGGCAAAAATATATAGTATCATGTTTTCCCGATTGAAGTTGAGAATCCTTGATGTATGGCAAAAATATATAGGCGTAGGGGACTACCTGAACCGATCCTTTTATCCAACCACATCTAACATTCCATACTCAACACTGTGTGACAAGCCTGCCATGGCGTGAAACAACTCAGTGTTGTGTAAAAATATACTAACATAAATTAGGAATATTACTATCTTCCGTTAATGACTAGAAGTGCTATATGAACCAGAGAGAAGTTAACTTCTATGGTGGCGGTGGCACACAGTGGGGACAGTGCATCGCTCTTTCAATAGTGTTTGTTTTAATGGCTGGCGGTACAAGAGACCAGTGACGACCCACTTCTTCCTTGACTGTGAATTGTTGGTATATTCCTGTGGAGACTGAGCCGAGTGAGCTACCTAGTATTAGGATAAACAATGTTGTTAGCCTTTTCCTAAGCTCATGTTTTGTTGGAAGAATCACCGCACCTCTATAGAATCCGTAATTTCTACCCTGGGGATCCTAGTTACTGGCTTGTAATGTTTACCAATACCTGCGGGTTTTGGTGTAACGGAAAACCTCCACATGGTATCAGAGCTTGGACCCAGGTTCGATTCCCCCGAGCTGCGTTTAAGGGGGGGTGTTGGAAGAATCACCGCACCTCTATAGAATCCGTAATTTCCACCCTGGGGATCCTAGTTACTGGCTTGTAATGTTTACCAATACTTGTGGGTTTTGGTGTAATGGCAAACCTCCACATGTTCTGTCTAAAAAAAATTATAAACAAGCTAGTATTTGGTTTCAAAGGAGAACAACTCTGTAAGTTTCCGAAGGGGGAACTGGATTGAGGACTTGTAGAGAGAGCATTGGCGGAATGTGGTAATTATGTCTGTGATTTAGTCTTCGGGAGAGAGGATTCTCTAGCTTTCCCAGAGTATGATAGCTTTAGATATTGTGGTTTATAATGGAGAAGATATCGCATTTCATGGGTGTAGTTTATTATGGTTTCAAAGGAGATCATACACAGATGACAAAATCTGAGAGAAACTCTTACTAAACCACCATGGGAAGTTCGATGTGTTAATCGACAGAACAAAATTGTAGTAGACCTATTGTTGGAGGTGATAAGCGCGAATTATAATCATCAACTGATCTGGTTATGATAAGGGTCTTTACATATGGTCACAGCAGAAACAGTTGAACTCTAACAAAGCGAACACCTGAAGAACCCCTCATGCATACAGACTGGAAGTGCGGGTCTGAGAGATTTTCAGGTTTGAGAGACAAAGTTAATTGGGGTTTACTCATAATGGAGACACAATCACCGAATATGGACCTTGATGACATACAGGGGTTGATCGACATCATGGTGGCCACCGAAAAATCCTGCAGAATCAAACAAGATACCAAAAAAAATTGTTCATCATACACAGTCGATGGTGAGAGTAGACCAAGATGTTCGGAAAATGCTGGGAGTAGGGGTTCACATAAAATTCCCTGAACTAAACTTAGAAGTGTTGATGGTAGACCTAGACTAAAACAAGACATAATTAGACCAGAAGCAAGATCACGGGAAGAGAAAAAGAAAAAATCATGTTCGACCAATGGAAGAAGTACAAAATCTTATACTGGGGGTAGACATATATTGGGAGAATGTGGTAAGATTACGAAAGAGAATGATGGTCGATAGATGGGAGTTCACTTGAATGAATGGCGTACAGATAAAAAACTGGGTACAAAATAGTTGGGCTATGCTCCTTGGATACCATCCTAAGGTCAGTGTGATGGTGAACGACGCGTTTGGATTTCATTTCCTAGAAGAAGATGATGCAATCAAAATTGCTGCTTTACCCTAGGTTAAGGGGAGATGTTTCTTGGTACTATAGAATTGGAAGGTTGGTTTTTATCCAGTAATGGAGGTCCCAAAGAGGAAGATCATTTGGGCTAAATTGCCTAGAATTCCAATTGAACTATGGACATTAGTTGTGATTTGAGAACTGGGCAGCAAAATTGGCAACTTGTATTATGTGGGTGAAGGTTGTATGGGGCTATTGGACAAAAAGGTTGCATGGTTCCTAGTTGAAGTCGGATTATCTGGTGGACTACCGAACACCATTGACATATTCTGCGACACATTCTACAACAGACATCATGTGGATTACTAGGGAATACCCTTCCGATGTCTGATTTGTCACAACACTGGACACCTCATGGCCCACTGTCCTAATCATATCCGGGGCTCCGTATGGAAAGCTAAGGAGATAATACCTGCCAGAAATCCATCTGCCTGGTTAGACCATGTACTCAATGGTTTCCTCTCTACACATAGTTATGTTGATTTGGTAATAGACATACAACATATGCGACAGGATAACATTTGAACGATGGATGAAATGAATCGAGCTCCAAACAAGGGAGGATTGACAATGAACAAGGGTAAAGTCTCACAGATCAACAATAATTATGATATTGTCTAGTCTCCTTCTAATAGGATGGGCAATGAAATCAAAACCTAAGACCAAAAACATGCAAAAAATCCTTATTGTACCCTATTTGTAAACAGAAATGAACTATCATTGAAACTGTTGTGATCTCAAATGATGAAGACCTCCATGAATTAAACATATTCCTAGGCTTGAACATTGCCCCTCCCACTATAAATAAAAACAACAGGAAAGGCAATGTATGAATGGAGTAAGAAGGGAACATTGGCTCAGGCACATCCAGAAAAAAGAAGAAAGGGACTAGATACAAAAGCCTTTCCCTTTGTGGTACACTGGGCACAGACCTTAACAACATATTTGCAAAGGCAATGGAAGAAACACTATATCCTTCTTTTGATCTTGGACCATTGAATGGATGAAATGATTCTATCAAGGCTTCACAATTTCAGGACCTTAGAACACTATTCCCCGACTCTTCCATTCCATAATTAAAATCATTTCACTGAATATTAGGGGCCTAGGATCTACCTAAACCAAAAGGTCCTTGGAACATGGTATTAGATCAAAATAACCCACTATTGTGCTACTTTAGGAAACAATGATGACTAATGAAATGAAGACAAATATACTTATTCGGATGTATCCCAATTGGCATGGTTGTGCAACCAGCTCACAAGGCAACTCTAGTGGATTAGCTACAATCTGTGACCCGAACACATACAACTTACAAGCATACAGGTTATGCATGGGCATCATCTTGGCTGGCCATCGCGGAGGATCTCCTCATAGGATACAAATTATGAACATCTATGCCCCATACTCCAACCGCAAAACATTTTGGGATATGGCCGACCCATATGGGCTACTCGACATCAAGCCATTGATCATTGCTAGAGATCTCAACTTCACGATAGGGTCTATGGAATGTTGGGGACAAAAGGCCAAACCTGACCCATTGACTAGACATTTTAGAGAATTATTCCAACGCAAATCACTCAGGGACATAACATCCATCTCTTTATGCCCAACTTGGAGAAATGGACATTCTGGGGATGAGGGTATATCAAAACGAATAGACGGATTCTTTGTGGACTCCCAGACGTGCCACTAGATGCACCAGATTCGCTCCTAGACATTTTTCTCGAATTTCTCTGACCATGATGCCATAATACTGGAATGGTTCAATGAACTAGACCATCTAAATCTACCTTTCAGATTCAACACAATGTGGATAAATGACCCATACTTCCAATCCTTATTCCTTCAAATATGGTGCACCCATGTCGTTGATGATACAAACAATCCTATGCTGCAGGTTAGGAACAAGTTTATGTGGCTCAAATCTAAAGTCGAAGTTTGGATATATAACAACCAATCCATCATGAAGAAGGAGCTTCATTCTATTGAAGTCGAAATTGCACATCTCTCAGATCCAATTCTTCCAGATTACTTCTCTTTTCAGCAGCAATAGGCAATATTGGAGTTGGCACTCAAGCAAGATAAAATTCTCAAACTCTAGGAAGAGGAGTGGAGATAGAAAAGTAGGCTAACATGGATTAAATGCATAGATCACAATACAAAAAAAATTCATTGTGCTGCATCCAAGCAGAGGAAAATAAACTCCATTTGGGAGATGCTAGATGCTTCAGGGAATAATTTGTCCAATAACAGAGACATAAAGTTGGAAGCTTTTTGTTATTTTAGACATCAATTTTTGGATAGGGAAACATATTACATCACAGAAAAAATGGATCTGGTGGACTTGTGTAAGATAATGCTGAAGGATGAGGACATAACAGTCACAGACACTCCTATTGATGAAGACGAATTGCTACATTCCATCAAGGAGATGGCCAATGATAAGAGCCCTAGCCTCAATGGTTGGTCTATCGAACTATTTTATCATTTTTCTGATTTGATGGGCTCTGAGCTGGTCAAAATGGCAAAGACTGCCAGAACCGATGGACATATTCGAAGTGCCATCAACTCTCCTTTTCTTACCTTAATTCCCAAAAAATCAAAATCTTTACTTTTCTCTCAATATTGGCCAATTTTTCTCTGCAATTATGTATATAAAATGATGTCAAAACTGTTAGCCAATAGGATAAAGAAGATTATTTCACCATATATTTCGTTGGAGAAATTTGGTTTTATGTCTAACAGGAGAATCCAAGATGTCGTTGCCATTGCTCAAGAGTGTATTCATTTTGTGAAAACCAAGAAGCTAAAATCTTGTCTCATGAAGATTGATCTCAAGCATGCATTCGACTCTGTTGATTGGGAATTTCTAACAATGATAATATATAAGATTGGATTCCTGCACTGTCATGTTTGTTGGATCATGTCTTGCATTAAATCCACTTCCATGGCATTCCTCACCAATGAAGAACCTACATATTTCTTTAAAGTTTTCAGGGGACTTAGATAGGTTTGTGCTCTATCCCCACTACTTTTTATTCTAGTCATGGACACCCTTAGTAGAAATATCATTGCCATGAAGGAATCTGGACAAATTACTGGCTGTAAAATCTCAAGAAACTGTGAGGTGATCCACCTCATGTTTGTTGATGATGTGTTGTGTGTTGGGGCCACCGAGATCACAAAATGGGACAAAGTCCACAACATATTTGACAAATTTGGAAAGGCATATGGTTTTGTCATCAACTCCTCCAAAACAAAATTAATCACTGATAACCAAGGCTCAGACATAATCTTGGCTATTGTTGCATCTTTTGTGATAAATATTTTCTCTATGACTGAAGGCTTCAAATACTTGAGATGTTTTTAAAACCAAAAAAATACCTCTCCCATGACTGGGAGTGGCTTATTACAAAGTTGAAAAACAAGCTGACTTGCTGGACCATCGTTGGCTCACCTTGAGAGGCCGTGTTACCCTAATCAAAGCAGTTCTACATAGTATCGTGGTGTTTTGGATACATTTCTTTCATATCCCACAATCCATCATCCACTGCATTGACAATATCATTGATATTTTCTTATGGTCTGGCACAAAGAACATAAAAAGGTACACCTTGTCATTTTATGTACCTAATCAAAACCCATAAACTTTGGTGGTTGGGGACTCCTTGACTCCTAAGGCTTCAATATTGCTCTCCTTGCATCATCCCTTCGGAGGGATTTTTATGCTACAGGCTTGTGGAAGAAATTCATGTTCAGCAAATACATTGCATAGACAAATATGGAGGATTGGGTGGCTATTGGGGCACCTCCTACACCTGGTGCATCTATTGTTTGGCATAGTATTCATCGGGAAATTCCATGGCTATGCAACAACTTGTAGTGGATGGTTGGGGATGGTATAAAAATTCTTATTGGCCTAGATGTCATCAAAGTTATCAATGGCTGCCATACACTTACAACACCCTTGATTCATTTTCTACACACATTGTTGGGAAATTCAATTGCTTAAACTTTTTTCATTAAATTATCACACAGGGTTAGTCGTAAGCTTGTGATGATGCCAATGAAAAATATGCAGGAGTAGGAAATTGTCTCTATGTTAAGAAAACTTTGTTGTAATGAAATAAAATGTTTCATTGATCCATTTGGAGTGAGATCAATTCTCCTAAGATCAAAGTGACAAATTATTCTATATCCATAAAATCTTGATCTACATGCATAAATAAGCAAGGTCTCTGATTCAAGATGTAGTAAGTGAAGGAAGTGGCTCCTAACTTAGGAGGTCCTGGTTGTCCTTCCCCATAGTATTGTCCTTAAGAAGAGAAACTAAAGAGCAGCAGTTTCTGATGTGTAGAAAGCAAGAGAAGAGGCTCCTAACTTAGGAGGTCCTGGTTGTCCTTCCTCACAGGTCTACTCCAACAACAACAGGTCTACTCCAAGTTTCCATTTGTACGCAAATTATATTTTAAACCAAAATCATCCAAAAATCATATAGAAATCATAACACATCTAAGTAACCATAGAATGGAAATTTATGTAAAATGAAGCTTTATTCGATTCCATCATAAGTTGGGTACATGCTCCAAGAGTCCTCATTTTCTTGGCCCTCCTCCAAATTCTTGAACATCATTCTAGATCTCCTATCCATAAATGGATTAGTTCGAAACTCTTATAGTGCAAAGATTGATTCAAATTTATGCATCCTATTTATCATGCTTTATATATGTAGCTAAAAATGGGATTCAAAGATAACTCCTATATACACTCCCCCATGTTACTAAGATCTCGATGTCACCAAGTAATCCTTTCAACATGAGTTAGATTTTCCATGAATCAAACCAAAGAAAAATACAGGTATTGAATTAAATTCCTAATGCCTAATCCCTTAGCACCATCCTCGGCAACAACGCCAAAAATCTCGGGCAATTCAATTGCTTAAATTGCTTTCATGAGATTATCAATCAAGGATACTCGTAAGCTTGTGATGATGCTAGCAAAATATATGCAGGAGTAGGAAATTTTCTCTAAGCTAAGAAAACTTAGGCATAATGAAATAAAATGCTTCATTGATCCATTTGGAGTGAGCTCAATTCTCCTAAGATCAAAGTGACAAACTATTCAGTAAATCCATAAAAGCTTGATTTACATGCATAAATAATTAAATTATTTGATTCAAGATAAAGTAAGCGAAGGAAGAGGCTCTTAACTTAGGAGGTCCTTGTTGTCCTTCCTCGTAGTACTGTCCTCAAGAAGAGAAGCTAAAAAGAGGCAGTTTTTGATGTGTAGAAAGCAAGAGAAGAGGCTCCTAACTTACAAGGTCCTTGTTGCCCTTCCTCACAGTTCTACTCCAACAAAATTACCATTGCATCAAATCATAAACTGGGCTTCAAGAAACAATTCAAGAAATGCAAAAGGATGATTTTTTAGTTCTGATTCATAATTTATAGAAAGAGAATTTAACTTAAATCCTTGGTTTTCCTTTCATATGCAAGTTAGATTTTAAACCAAAATCATCCAAAAATCATATAGAAATCGTAACACATCTAAGTAACTAAAGAATGGAAATTTATGTAAAATGAAGCTTTACTCTGTTCCATCATAAGTTGGATACATGTTCCAAGAGTCCTCCTCTTGGAATGGAGGAGGAACTCCTATTTATACATCAAATTGAGATAACTAACAAAGATTTGAGATCCAAAAATATCTCTTAAATCCACAAATCTCTCATGTGGTTACAACCATGTGCTAACACATAGCAAGTAGCATCTCTAAAAATCCTCTCACAAATATCTAATATCTCTGATAATAAATCTTACCAAAAGTTCCATAATTCTTCTCTATAAAGTATGCTTGAAGGAATCTCCCAAATATTCATCAAATCTTCAAGGGGTTGAAGAAGAAATTTGAATTTGAGGCTTGATGGTCAAATATGACTTTGTTGAAGTCTTCAAAAACACCTACAAACATCATGAAACTTATCCCACTTCTATATATAAGTGAAACATGTTATTTTTCAAAAATTTAATCACAAATTCACTCAAAAATACTAAAACATATGCAATGCAAAATAATAGGTCTAAACCCGATGTAATCATGAAAATAGTTTAATATAAGGGTGTGGGAAAGAGAAATATGGTTTAAAAGTGAAGTGAAAGTGAAGTGAAAGGTTGGTAAAAATATGGTATTTGAGCGACCCAACACACACAGGGGATCACTTTGCTAGCAAATACTTGGGACAGGGCTTGTCTCCTAAACGTTGCTCCTGCTTGACCACATGTTGGGCATATTGGCCTACCAAAACAACTAGCCGAGGAATGGGATGAATATCATTGCTCTCTCCACATGACTAGAATCCATCCCACTCTTTGCTCAGATTGACTAGTGTGGGGGGGACATGTCGCGACCGAATGAATTACGGTCAATGAAGTATATGGCCACATCACTTCCTGATCTCAATCACTAACATTTGCTGCTACTACTACTACATGGTGGAAGTGGAATGCCTCACTTAATATCAAGTGATTCTCATGGTTTTCCCTACATAACTGTATTCTTACTTGGGACAGGTTGAATCAAAAGGGCTTCATGGGCCCCAATAGATGTCCCATGTGTGGGATGGATTCGGAGGACTGCACACATCTATTCATAAAATGTTCTTTTGTTGTGGTTGTTTGGATGGAGGTCTCCATACTTCTTGGTGTCCCTTTGCCAAGTGACTCTGTCTCGATTATGGAGTGCTTCACCACTTGGTCTCTACATGCTAAGGCACACCATATTGTCCCACTATATGTGCTATGGGGCATATGGCAAGCAAGAAACATGCTTAATTTCGAATATAAACAACCTCATGTCCAACTAGTGGCATTGAACATTGTTGAATATTTCCAAGAAGTCGGCCCCTTTATATATTTGGATCCTGGAAGGAACATCACACTCATTGATCTAGACAACATCTTCCCCATCTACCATTTTGATGGGGCCTCCATGGGGGACTTTTGTGGTTGTGGGGCTTACCTTGCACTTGATCACACAACTCATTACCACTTTCACTGGCATGGTGGTGATGGCGACAACTACAGAGCAAAATTGATAGCTTTATGGGATGCACTACAAGTTTCCTCATGGATAGAAATGGACAACCTTCTGATTGTGGGTGACTTACTGGCACTGATCAACTAGATTCAGGGGAAACACACACTGGAGGTTCCCTCGTTGTGTAATTGGATGCAACAAACCAATGATCTCCTGATGACCTTCTCCGTTGTCACCTTTCAGCACGTATACCAGAAACAAAATACTTTGGCTGATGCACTTTCCAAATGAGGTCTTCCTCTTCCCCCTAGCTTCATGGTACACAAGCTAGAGGTTGATGGATAAGAGCGATCACTAGACTACTTTGAGATCTAATTTTGGAGTATCATCCTGCATGTTTTCTGGTATATTTTCTCATCCCTTGAAAAAAAAATTCTGTGGACTGTTCCCCTTGATGGGACCATCTTTTAACACTATCTGGCTCAATTCCTAGTATTAGAAAAATAAAGAGAGCTAAGAAATAGATTTTTCATAACAGAAATCTCACACTGTGTTTTATTCATTTCAACAATTTCATACATAGGAAATTACACATTGACTTGGACACCTCTAGATAATGAATCCAACTCATTGCATAAGAATCAACAGCTTCTAGACTCATGCATAAGGATTCACAATGACAACTACACATGACATGGAAAACATATTCAACAATAAATAAATATATGTCTGACTGGTCTTCATTAGCACCCACATCCACACTGGGATCTCGCAAGCACTGGTATTTCACCACCACATCTTCGAGATGTCACTTGACCTCCATTTAAAATGTAACCGCCTTTGACCATCGTTGATGAACTTTGCAAGATTAACAATATTGACAACTCGGCACGTTGGGGATTCCGCGATAAGAGCCATCAAGTAATGAGTCATCCTTTGGACCAACCAGCATATGTTGGATATTTAGCTTTTGGTTATCCGTCAGTTGATAGTATCGAGGTCTCGATACTGAATGTGCTCAAGAGTTGATCAAACAACTTGAACTTACAAGAATTGATGTTTGAGCTTCCAGTTTAAGAACCACCAGCCCTTTTCACAACAAAAATTACTAACACACAATAATTGACATTTCAAACACTAAGGCTTGCAATTTAAGAACCATCAATCCTTCTTTAATCTGAATTTACACACAACTAAATATCAAACCCACACCATGAAATAAAAGACACAAACAAAACTATGTTAATTTAAGCAATCACTCAAACCCTCATTTCTTCGCTCGTAAAACACCCAATTGCTTCCCAAAATCTTCACCTTCTTGATCTGTCATATTTCCTTGGTTGCTCATTCCATGCAGGTTTGGAAAAATTACATAGGGTTCACGCAGACAAATGCATAAAGCTCTAGATCTGGCCGTATCATGCACAGCTCAAATTTCTTGCAAGTAGTTAGTCCGAACTCAGCATCTATCTGGTACAGTTCGGAGCCTTTCACTGAGCACCAACCACGGCAACACCAAGGCCTCTTCCTTATTCCTTCCGAATATTTCTGTTTGGTTGGCTTAAATGAAGTTCAATATCTTAGACAGAGACCATTGAACTCCACTGCACCAGATCTGAGATCCAAATGTTTTTGTGCCAGAAACATGATGCCAGATGAACCAATGACATCGGTTGTGGTCACAATGTTCCCCTGAAGAATTTGCCCCGGGATTCACGCTGGAAACTGGTGGTCTCATTTCAGAATGATCTCTACAAAGCTCTTCTTCAGTTCTCCGCGTTCAATGGCTCAATAAATCCGATGCTGATGATCCACATAAAATTGTACGCAGGTCCACTAAAAGGCGACTGAAAGATGACGTTGTTGACGAGGACATTGTTTCAAATCTGAACCTTGCCTCTCTGCTCTACGCTTGATCGAGGTAGATTCCAGCGAGCAGATTTGACCACTACTCCCACATTATTATCAGGTGACCGTAGGAAACAGATTTGGATTCTCGTCTTTAGTTGGCAGCGACTCTCAACGGGGTCTGGCCCGGATCAATGTTAGATAAATTAAGAGAGAGATTGTTTGAGGCCTGTTCAACTTTTCGGTAATTACTTGACCATCATCAGATTCGCTCGAGCTGGAGAGCGCCTGAATTTCAACTTCAATCTCCTGGGCCTTCTTTTGTAGATCTTTGCAGCGACAATCAGGTAAGGGAGAGGTATTTCCCACGAGCACCATGCAAATGTTTAACGAAACACAAGAAAATAAACTCACAAAAAAAGATAAAATTGATCTCACATGCCAGTGCCCCTCCCTCTTGAAGGAGTCAAGCCAGTGTCAGCTGTGATACTATATTAGAAAAATAAAGAGGGCTAAGAAACATATTTTGCATAACACAAATTTTACATTTTGTTTTATTTATTTCCACCATTTTATATATACGAAATTATACATTGATTTTGAGACTTCTAAATAATGATTTCAATTCATTACACAAAAATCAATACATGACATGGAAGCATTACTTCCAACACCTAAACTATACTTTTTTTTTTCTATTACAATTTATCGTACAATTAACTTGTTTTGAGTTCTCTAATGTAAAAAGAGTTTGTACTCTATACCACACTGGCTGAGTTTGTACTCTATAACACACTGGCTACACCAAGATTAGTATACATTTGATATCCTTTCTCTAAACAGAGGATAAAACACCTTACCATTGTAAGACTTTCACACTTAAATGAGTGAAAGTTTAGTTTTTTTCTTCTGAAAAAAACTTTAAATATTTTTTTATGGCTATCAAAATTTCCTAACCACTTAATTATTATATAATTATTTCAATTTTAACTAACAAAAACAAAAACAAAAAAAACAAAAAACCAACTATTATACATCACATCTCTCACAAATCACAATTATTTGGCACAAACTCATCATACCAAAACAAAAAAACCAACGGACAAAAACAAAAAACAAAAAACAAAAAAACAAAAAACCAACTATTATACATCACATCTCTCACAAACCACAATTATTTGACACAAACGCGTCATACCAAAACAAAAAACCAACTATTATACATCACATCTCTCGCAAATCACAATTATTTGGCACAAACGCATCATACCAAATCATTTTTTACAATGAATGAGGCTCAAATTTAAAGAGTTACTCATCTAACCAAACCTTTTTCAATTGTGATATACATAAATTGAATTGTACAAAAAAGCAAACCTTGATCAATGGCTAGTTAAAAATAAATATAAACTATCATTTTCACCAAAAATCGATCACAGATCCACGCAACGGATATCGAGGATCGACATTTCGCCTTACCATGCAGCATTTCTTTTTAAAACCTAGAAATATTAAAGATCTAGAGCACGTTTGCGTGAGCGCCTGCAGAATGAGCCGATACCCATTGATCAACACGAATCATTCGCCAATTTTTATGGAAAAAGAAGGACCAAGAGCTTTATTAGTATGTTTCATCAATTAATGATTTCAACAGTATCTAATATTGGGGTTAAAGATGGCTGAACATAACATTCTCAGGCATCCTTATCATGGTTAAGTTGTTCATAAATAACATTCAGCCATACCCTGTGTTATAAATACAGATTTTTGAGAATATTTAGATATCTTACGTAACCAAAAAGTTAATATTAAAAAATTAAACTCACTTCTTACATCCGTGAGGCATTCACAATATTACATCAACGCTTGTAATGCCCGGTATAATATTACATACACATTTATTTGCGGAAGAATTTGAGGATGAATTTCATGAATCTAGATTTAAAATTGTTATGGAAAAGTTTCACAAGTGTATTTGGAACAAGGAGTTAGGGAAAAAGAAAAAACACTATATTGAAGTGTTTAATCTCACTCACAGTAATCAACCAAAAACATATATAGAGGCCAATATCTCTTGGACAGCGAAACAACGAAAAAATACTATATTGAAGTGTTTAATACCACTCATAGTCATCAACCAAAAGCATACATAGAGGTCAATATCTCTTGGAGAGTCAAAATTCTTATTGCTTAGTTACGAACTAATTGTGAAACAGTGGTTGTGAAATAGAGGGCTGGAAAAGGCCAAAGGAAGTGGGGGTGGAAAGAGTGTGCATTTTTTGTTCTTCCAGAAAAGTGGAAACAAAGAAACATTTCATTTTAGAATGTGAGGCCTTCAAAGACAAGAAGAAAAGTTATGCATGTACGCTGGCAGCTAGTGGAAACAGAGAAACATTTCATTTTAGAATGTGAGGCCTTCAAAGACAACAAGAAAAGTTATACATGTATGCTGGCAGCTAGTGAAACAGAGAAACATTTCATTTTAGAATGTGAGGTCTTCAAAGACAACAAAAAAGTTATGCATGTATGCTGGTAGCCAGTTCTTGGGATAATCTATTTAGCAAGGGGTTTGTTGAAAAGCTTGGAGCATTTATTTTGAAGCTTCACAGAAGAAAGAGGACCAAATACATCAAACAATTTGTCCCATAAACTATTTTAACCTCATAAACATTAAAATAATTTCTTCCTTCTTTCTTTATTTCTCTAATTTACAAAACTGGGTGTGGAATTCTGAATTTGCAGATTTCTTTCTTTCTCTAATTTACAAAACTGGGTGTGGAATTCTGAATTTGCATCTTCATGATGGTCAGGATGGTTGCTGCAACCGCAACAGGTTAAGAGCTGCAAGTAAGTCGCCAGGTCATGAATGCAGGAGGGATGATGAGCTGTAGGCTTTAAGGACCGCCTATACAGCTTGTGATCCAGCGAGAGCTCAACGCCGACGTGACAATATTTCCATTGATTAATTCTCTCCATCACCTTTTTCCATAGCCGAAAATTCTCGTTAAATATTACGCCGGGTATCTTCGTCACCACGTCGTGAACGTTCACGACACGCAGAATGCGGAGGCCCAGCTCCTCGCAACGATCCCTGAAGGCGGCGTTTCCCACGCGGGGGCCGGCAAATGAGTAAACCGTAATTGGTATCCTCGACAATGAATTAGTGCACGGACGGTTCAGTTCCAGCTCTGCAATATCGTAAGCACATAAAATAGCCAGTGCACTGCCCATGCTGTGCCCTGTCAGAGTTATGCTCAGTTCCTCGCCTCTGTATTTCTGTACAAGTCTTGCAATCTCAGACACAAGTTGCTCTCTGGCGCTGGCGCTGGCACTCCCATTGTTGAATCTGCAGTTCGAATCCTGTGAAGTGTAAAGGCCCAAGAAACCCATCTCTACCTTCACATCTTCAGTAGGGTTTAAAGGGTTTAAACGGGCAGGAGTTAAGTTACACATGAAATTAGCCACCCATTCCGCATACGTAGCAGTGCCTCGCAATGCCACCACAATGTCCCTGCGTCCCAATCGTCTAATCTCCTTCTCGTCCTCTGTAACAGCAACGTAACCAATCCAGTTAGAACGATCTCCTTCAAACTTATTCTTTATGAAATCCGGAATGCTAATGCCCGGCGTGGCGTAAATATATTTTGTAACTTGATAGCCGCATTTCTCCATCCCCGCTTCACCCAGCAGCTTCTTAAGACCATATTTACAGAACCCACGAAACTTAGACCCGGTCTCCAGATCAAAGGCTTCATAGCAAGCTCGCACGAATACCCCATATTTCAAGATTTCTGAAAGCAGCAGTGGATGCAGTGGATTCAGCATTCCATTCCAATTGTGCGATCCTTGTAATTCTCTCCACATATCTGCTAATTCTAAATCTTTGTTATCTTTTTTATTCCTTCGCTGCTGATGAACACTGATTCCCAATTCAATTCTCTGTTGACAGTAAAATAGACTCGAACTTTGAAGAACGAATTCTCCGCTGTCTATGAATGGATTCTGGGTGTGAGTTGCTGCGACTGCGACTATTCTTCGGTACATATTCTTACTAAAAAATGATTCACAGTTGAAGACTTTCTGAGCTGCAAGACGAGATGGCGGCTGAGGAGGGTGGATGAAAAGGTATTTAATGCCATAGCAAGATTCGGCGATCATAATGGGATTCTCAGGAAAAGTCCATACAAAGAGAAATTGAAACTCGGATTTGCAGAGTTTGCAACAGCAATAAGTTCTAAGGGCCAAGTGCGTTGAACGTGATCCAAAGTTTGCATGTTATATAATCATTGCCTCAAGGGATTCGACCCAATCCGAGATACAGAGGATTAAGAAAAGGTACACGCGTGGATTTAGATATGGTATTGATGACACGTCAAACAGAGATCATGCTGGACGATCTATCAATAATTCACTTCAGACTTAGGTCTGATAGGTCTGACTGGCACCACTGTCCTTGACAAATAATGTTAATCACGATACAGTAATTTAATGACTGATTAATATTTTTCGATACCAATTTTTTTTCGCCATATTTCAGGTAAATTGGACTAAAAAAGTATGTTTTAGGCCGCTAGAAATGTCTAAAGCATTTTAATCGTACAAACTTCAATTTGCAAGCTATTTTAATCATGTAAATTTGTAATTGTAACAAATTCTAATAAAATTTAATAGAAATTTAATTGTACAAACTTCCATGTGCAACCCATTCTAATTGTGCAAACTTGTAACTGTAACAAATTCTTGGGGGCATTCCAAGCAAATTTGATAGAAAATATAACCAAAAACTTCCAAACACCTATAACAATTAAAACGTACGGTGTTTGATTGTTGTGGATACTGATCATGTGAAAATTTGGATTATAGTACGGTACTTCGTATTTGTGGCAGTGGACTATAGTATGGTACTTCATATTTGTGGTAGCGCTTAATATTTGTCAGTAATAATGTTAAAATCATTAAAAGTCACAGGGCATGACATTTTTGATAATTTCAACTCATTCCTGTAGAAGAAAGTGGAAGGGATCAAACCTGGTACTCCCACGGCTTTATCTAGAACATGGCACAATGGCACAAGAATTAAGTGACATAAGAATTGACATAATGAGTCCAAATGAAGTATGAAGTATATTCCTCAGCAAAAACACAAAGCGCCATATGAGGTATCAACGTTAATCTGAAACCATGAATGGATGAATGGATAAATCGAAAACTATAAAATATTCTGTTACATAGAATTGTTTTTAAGAGTTTGAGAAATTTGTTTCAATGGTTTCTATGTTTGGGAGCTTTGGAATTGTATGGGAACGTTTTCTTTTCAGCAGGTGCTACAATGGGAGCTTGGGAAAGTTTTGGGAGCTTTGAAGACTGACTTTTTTGGAGTTCCAGCATTCCTTGGGATTGGGGAATATAAAGTTTGCAGAGAAATATGTTGAATTGCCCATAAAACATGAGCCTAAGTTGAAACTTTCCTAGGAAGAAAGGCCAAAGACATCCTTAACATCTATATCCTTAATTGAGAAACTAGAGCAATCTCTTGATGGGTTAAGGAAGTGTGTGGCACCTCGATGTAAGGGCCATATCTGGGATGTCATCATTATTAATGAGTATACCTTTTGTTGTTTATGTATGCATATTGTATGTCCCACTGAATGCTTAAACATTAGAGTTGCTTTACTTTTTCTCTTAAGAATAACTACAAAAACATATGTAAAATTATTCCTTTGTATTTTTAAGCCAAATTATTTATGTATCATAATGAACTTGACATTTTAATATTTTATATATATAAAAAAGAGACTCGTGAGAAGAACACCCAAAAATATATTTATATGTAAGAAAATAATATATATTAAATTGATTTTAATATTTTAATGTTTTGATTCAATATTAATTTTAATTATTATAGAAATGATATAATAAAAAAATAATTTTTATCTTTAATTTTTTTTTTTATTATATATAATATTATTGCTATCCATTAACCATTTCCTATAAATTTGGAAAAATCTCTAGCCACCATACACAAATTCTCATCATTCCCATATTCCAAAAACTCATATAACATAGATAAAATATTATTAACCAGAAAAATGTTGAATTGGTTTTAATGTAATCAACCTTTCAGCATCACGCAGAAAGGTGATGTACTATGAGACTATACGGATTGCTCTTTGTGTCCCAAGTTTCATATTTTTAATCATGATTTTTGTACTTCAATTTTATAGTTCGACGCCTGCTTTTTATATAGTTTCGGGCCCATCAATCTCCAGTGCATGATATTTACTGTTTGTATATTTGAAGTCATGAAATTTGGTCAGTTAAAATGAAAGAGCTTTCCTTTTGTTTTTACCATCCAATTTGTCTTTGGATGCATAAAAATGGCTCTATCAGAAATCTTAGCACTATCAGAAATCTTGGTCCATTGAAAGTGGCAAATTAAAAAATCGAATCGATTGAAATGAGCAGACACTAACTTCTCTTTTCATATTTTGACAGTCAGCAAACGGATAATGATGATAAAATTTTATTTTCAGTGTAATTTCTTAAATATTCCTTAAAACTTGGTTATGATAATTTTTAATTTAATTTTAGAATTATAAATGAAATTTATTATAATTTTTATTTAATTTTTAATTTTTTTTTACTTGTATTGAGAAGCAAGAATCCATTTTTATGGATTAAAAACTAAAATATAATCTGGTGAAGAGTACACACTAAAATTTAGTTGTTTTGATTTTTTTTGGTAAGTTTTATATTTAATTAAAGTTATATTTATATTTCATAGCAAGCTTAACATATTGCCTTGGCCTGCTAGTGTGGAAAACAAACCAAAGGTAAATTCTAAAGCTTGAGTAACAGTTTTTCAAAACTATCAAAATATTTATGATATGTCTACTAAGACAAGACCAAAACCGGGTTGTAATGCCTCATAGATGAGTTTAACACTTAAAAAAAACCTTTTGTCTGGATGTTGAGACAAAACAAAACAACCAGGTAACATTTATTTATTTATTTATTTTTTTTTTTTCTCATTACAATGAGTCACATACTACATATAGTCTGGCACAAATCATTGAAACTAAAACATATATTTAGGTCTATAAACAATCCCCTTCAAAGCATTACCTCCTTAAAGCAGTGCAAGGAGGGTAATAAACTGAGATATGTGACAAGAAAAAGTGGGAATGTGTATGAAAGCAGAAAAAAAGACTAGAAATTTGGCAAGAGTGAGATAATCCCTATTGAAAGAACATCACCTATAAAGATGAAAAATATGCTTTGCTGAGGGTATTATGAGGGATCCATTTGTCAGGCACAAAAAGAAAAAGCAGAGAAATAGGGGAAGAGAGAAACAAGATACAAAGATTATGTTACAGGGAGGGAGAAATCCTCAATCTGGAATGTGGTATTACCCAGGAAAATATCCATTTTCCATTTGCCAGGTTGAATTAGAAGCCCTTTCTTTGACAAGCTGTTTGCATGAGTATTTTGTGATTTGTCCACATGTTTAATAGAATAATCCTTTCTCCTTTTCCAAAAAAAATTGATTCTTTTCATCCATCCTTTTAGTAAATGATCTTTTATGGAAAGTTTGCTAGTGACATGATCAATTATGATTTTAGAATCACCATAGATTTGAAGAGCCAGAATATTTAGGAAGGTGCTAAGATGTAGGAGGCCTGAAAGTGCCATCGCTTCAGCTTTGTTATTTGTGCCTTTCCCACCATTCTAGTAAATGGATAAATTTTGATTTTCTTTTGCATAAATGGAAATACCACAAGCACATATCCCGTTTTGCAACTCATCAAATTTCATTCCTAATTAACTATATATCACTCATATCACTCATAACAATATTAAAAGTTGTGTTACCTTTTGAATAGAAACAACCCACTTATATACCTTGATGGATCGTTATCTTCCATTTTACTTTTATAAAAAAAAACAATATGTATCCTTGAAATACCTTTTCCAAATTAATCTGACGAAAAACAATCAATCAATTTATAGATCCTAAAAAAAACAATATGTATCCTTGAAATACCTTTTCCAAATTAATCTGACGAAAAACAATCAATCAATTTATAGATCCTAAAATGATACCTATGTTCAGCTATTTTGAATCTTTTTTCAGAATTGATATTGGATAATTAAGGATGAGAAATATCAAATACCATATATGGAATAAGAATATATTCTTAATACGGTGTTTTATATCAAATGAAAAAGACAATAATATATCAACGATCAATTTACTATATCGTACTTAATTCCATGTTGACCATAGAATATAAATTCATTGTAATCTGATACATATTGTTCTGATGGTTAGATTGTAATCTGATACATATTCTTCTGATGGTTAAATTCATTGGATGTAACACGTATTATTCCGTGCAGTTCAGGATCGTCATCGGATGATTTAGAGATCCTCAGAAATTATGTCTGCCCCAGAGTGTCATTGCATTATTGGGCACGTTACTCAGAACCATGAAAGTTTTTTTTCCGGTATGGAAAAAGTCCCTCTATAGTCGTACATAAAATCTTTTTTCAAAATTATTCAACATAATTGAGACGATAGAATTTGGATGAAAATTTTTCATTAAACTTTTCCAACTACCCAGATTATACATTATTGACCTTAATCACAGCTATACATCAGAATCTTGAAAGTTATTTTCCACATCCATTAGAAAATAAGCCCACCGACTTAATAGAATTTGGATGGAAACATTATCATTAAACTTTCCAAACCACCCAAATTATACATTATTGACATGAACCAGAGCTATACATCAGAACCATGAAAGTCATTTTCCACTCCATTTGAAAATAAGTCCACCTACCTAACAGAATTTAGATAGAAAAATTATTCTTAAACTTTCCCAGCCGCCCAAACTATACATCATTGACATGAACCAGAACTATACATCAGAACCGTGGAAGTTATTTTCCACTTCCATTCGAAAATGAGCCCTCCTACCTAATCTTTTTATATCCATTTTACTGTATCGCCACTCGAGTTGTCAAATCATTTGATGTTGTCACATGTCACTCAACACTCCAATCAATTGACTGGTTTTCAGACTTTAAGATTTTAGTGGAAATCTATCACTCTTTTATTTTTAAATCCCACTTTTATTATTCTCTTTCGATTGTTCGATAACAACAAGATATATTGAATCATTCGAAATCTTTATCTTCACCCATAGTGGCTGGAGCACTCCACTCACAGTGGAGAAGGGCACTCCACTCAACTGAAAAATATTACATTATTGATATTTTCACGAGTGTCACGAAGTTTCTTCGGATGATATGGTTGTGTTCGATTTCGATTACTGCGCGGAAGAGGGTTGGTGAGGTGTTCAATTGGATGTGAAGACTCTGGCATTTCGTCTATTTCTTTCAACGGTTGCAATTATTAGCATTTTCGACACCTATAGCTATTTTTAAAGGTCATCCAAAACTTCTCTACTCCAGCTCAAGAATAAAGTCAATAATTTGTCTTTTGGTTCACTAAATTCCAAAATATTTTCAAAAATATGGGCCATATACATTTGCCTAACCATACCTTCCGTGGCTCATTCACTGCATCATCTGAGTGTCTATTATTTTCGTGTGCTTTTAGAGTTCACGCAACACTGTTTTACTACGAAGTTACAGATTTATGAAAATTCTGTCATAAAGTTTTATCGAAAATCTGTGATATAAGGTTTGGGTTTCCATGAAAATAGTATTTTTCCTAGGCTCAAATATACTCTATATGCGATTAATCTTATTTGTGATTAATAATGTTTAAATTATATGAAATAAATTATAAGTAATGTTTATATGCCAATTAAAGATGAGAAAAAATGAAAAACTTTACCATCATGATTTTGTGATATTTTAATGTTCATATGCCAATCAAAGATGAGAGCAATGAAAACCGTTACAATCATGATTTTGTGATATCCGAATAAAATGCTTAATAGTACCTTGTCACTTGCACATTTTACAATGGACAAAGTACTTTGTCGAGTTCCAAATTTACAAGATGCTTCAATGAAAAAACATTTTTTAGATGAAAACAAATCTCTTATCTCTAACATCATTGAGGATCTGGACTAGTCTAGATCCATCTTAACCTTGGATCAATCAAGCGCCAAGAGGGATCAAACCTCTTGAGATACATACATCTTTTAAAGTGAAAAGAGATTTTATCCCTCTAGATGCTTGATAGATCTGGGGTTACGATGGATCTAGGCTATTTTTCATATACATACATACTATATCTAGGTTGGATCCATCTCTCCCTCTCCCTCTCCTCTCTCTCTCTCTCCACCTTTCTCTCTTTATGTATTTCTTCTTCCCTCGCTCTCTCTTCCATCATCTCTCCTTCTCTCTCTCAAGTCCTCTCTCTTTTCTTTACTGTCTCTCCCTTTCTCTCTCCTCCCCATCACCCTCTCTCTCTCTTACCTCCAACTCTATCACTATCTCCTTCTCTCTCTCCCCTTCTCTCCCCTCTCCATCTCTATGTCTCCCTTTCTCTCTTTCCCTTCTTTCTTTCTCACCTCAACAATAGCCCACTATCACCTTAGCTAAAGCTCCTTGATCTTTACAGAATTTCACCGATGGGAGGATATCTGGTATGAGAGGAATCACAAGGATGGATAGATCAATGATGGGACTCAGGAGTGATTCCTAAAGCTATTCACAAGAGATGCTCAGAAAATTGGCTTACTTGCTTTGGAAGAAAGGTGATGGACTCTCTAATAAGGGATAAAGGGACACCTAGGCCTAGGTTTGGAAAATATTCTTCAAAAAGCAGTATTTCAGACCCAAGGACCTTAAAGGATAAATAATGTCTACATGATCCTTGTGGAGTTCGGGTCACAAATTTGCGGGACCATGAAGAAACCAAGTGGAGCCATCACTCTCCTCCATCTCTCTTTATCTCTCTCAAGTCTTCTCTCTTTTCTTTCCTCTCTCTCCCTTTATCTCCCACTTCCCTCTCTCTCTCTCCTCCCCATCACTTTTTCTCCCTTCCCTCCAACTCTATCACTATATCCCTCCATATCTCCTTCTCTCTCTCCCCTTCTCTCCCCTCTCCATCTTCATGCCTCCCTTTCTCTATTTCCCTTCTCTCTCTCCCTCTCTCTCTCTCTCTCTCTCTCTCCCCCCTATCATTGTCTCTGTCTTCCTTCCTCTCCTCTTTTACTCACTGTCTCTCCATATCTCCCTTGTCACCCCCTATATCTCCACCTCTATCTTTCTATGTCTTTGTTCTTCCCCCTCTCTCTCCCCTTCCAACTATATATCTCTCTCCTCCCCTCTCTCCTTCTCACTCTCATGTCCTCTCTCTCTTCCCTCCTTTATCTTCATTTCTCTCCCACCTCCCTCTATCTCTTCCTCTGTCTCTCTCTCTCTACCCTCCAACACTATCACTATCTCCCTCCCTCTCTCTTTCTCTCTCTCCACTTCCCTCCCCCCATCATCTCTATGTCTCCCTCTCTCTCCATATCTCCCTTGTCACTTCCTTTCTCTCTACCTTTATCTCTATGTCTTTGTCCTACCTCCCCACCCCCCTCTCTCTCACCCCCATTACTCTCTCTCTCCATCCTCTACCTATGTCACTATCCCCTTCCATCTCTCCTTCTCTTCCCCCCTCTCTCCCTACTCTCTCACCCCCTCCATCCATATGATGGAAAATTTTCACTCTATGTAATCAATGTTATATGTAATGTCTAAAATATTTCAAATTTTTTTTTTTTTTTTTTTTTTTTAATTGTGAAATGAGTTGTTTTTTGGCATGTGGTATTGATAATCCATGGTATTGGCCCATGGTATTGTAACAAAACCTATTTATAAGATAATAATATTGATAGGGGATATCCATGATCAAAAAACTTGTTATGTTGTAAGTTTATTGTAATTATTAAGATTTTATTCACTTATTAATCAAATTTAAATATGGTTATCGAAGCAATATTAGTCCCTCTGAAGGTAGGACTCTAACAATGGATTTATCTATTTGTTTATTTATGGACTCTAAAAATAATTTTCAAACATCTGATTGGACCATAAATTGAAGGCCTTACTACAACCTTTACACAATATAATGCCATGTGGATAATTGCCTTACATATTTTATGCCATCATTTATGGATATGATCGCAATATTTATGCATGATTTTTACATATTTATGGAGTGATTTTTTATTCCTAAGTTTTGGAGGAAAACCATCCAAAAAATAAAATAACATATCTACCATCAATTACTTCCCACCATAATTTAAGCCAATCTTTGCATAAAAAATGGAATAAGATGTAAAAATTATATAACATATCTACCATCAATTACTTCCCACCATAATTTAAGCAAGAGATACTTCCCACAATTATTTACTTTTTCTTTAGAGTAAAACTGTAAATGTTAGAATTACTAATGGTTAATACCCACCAAAATTTATGCAAGTTCTTTCACTTCAGCAAACAATTTACTTATCCACTTCACATCTCAATTTATTAGTTACTCTTCAAGAATTACTATAGGATGATTTTCTTATCAACCATTATTGATTTAGCATTGATGAATGTATCCTATAATTATTTATGCAACTTGTCCTAAGCATAATTTCTAACTTGAGTTATCGGGGCTACGTTTCCTTGCAAAACATAATTACAATATAAAAATTGAATTTTAGTTTTTTTTATTACTTCACTTTCTATTATTTACAGATTTAAGGTTTAAATGTTTATACACTACAACATCTCCACCATACTTGGCTCGATATTACTTTTAACCTGTTATTATTATTTTTAATTGAATCAACTTATAAGTTCTACTTGCTTAAAACCAATGTTAAATTTATATTTTGTAAGCCTAAATGTTTAACATTTAACAAATTTAACATTTAAAAAATTTAATCTAATGTCAATGTCAAACCAAGTTAAAATTAAATATAATTTGTTAAATGTTAATTGTTTACACAATGTTAAATGTTAAACATTTACACTTAGCATCTACCCTATACTAGGATGTAGAGTGCCTCTTAGTGCAATAATACTCTAATAGAATCCCCAATAATACATTATAGGGTTCTCACCTCTACATTTTGTTAGAATATTGAAGATATGCATATACATATAACAATAAACAAATTAGAAGATTATTAATATAATCTCGTATCATAACAACATTTAATCAATCAAGAGAAACAAGACAAGAAAAGAAGAGGACACATTGTATTTTACGTGGTAAAACCCCAATTTTGGAAATATCCATGAGAAGTTAATTTTGTTTTTACTATCTTCAAAAATATTCAACTTTACAAATAACACCTCCAACAAAATTTGGTGCTATTGTACAATTTTTAAAACGTTGTTTTTTTTCTTTTTCTCAATGTGAGATTTTAAATCCTTTTTTGCATCATATTTTGTACCATATTTTGTGTATAATTTTGCACCATTTTTTGCATCTAATTTTGTACCATGTTTTATGGCAGATTTTCCTCCGAATTTTGCACCAAGATTTGCATATGGTGAAAGGTTTTGCTTCTAGTTTTGCACCATGTTTTTGGGTTTTTTTTTTTTGCTTCCAATTTTGTGTCATTCTTTACTTCTAGTTTTGGGCCATTATTTTCATCAAGTTTTACACCATCGTTTCCATCCGATTTAGTGTCTTTTTTTGGCATCTAATTTGTGTCATTTTTTGCATATGGTCTTACACTAGTTTTTGCTTCTAATTTTCTATATGTTTTTGTATCTAGTTCTACACCAATTTTTGTGCCTATTTTTGCACCATTTTTTGCATCAAATTTTGCACCATGTGTTGAATTTGATTTAGCGTCAAATTTTGCATTAATTTTTGTACCCTTTTTAGCATCTTGTTTTGCACCATTTTTTGCATCCACTTTTGCATTTAGTTTTTCTCCCTTTTTTGCATCCTATTTTGCATCATATTTTGCATCATTTGTTGAATCCAATTTTGCATCTTTTTAAGTGTCCAAATTTTCATCTATATTTGCATCCTATGTTGAGCCATGTTTTTCATCCACCTTTGCATCCCATTTTGTATCTAATGTTACATTCAATTTTGAGCCATTTTTGCACGAAGTTTTGCATTTGTTTTTGCACCAAGTTTTGCATTAATTTTTGCACCCCATTTTGTATCCAACATTGCATCCCAATTTGCGTCTAATTTAGAGAAAATTTTATGCCCATTTTCACCATTTTTTGTGTTTACTTCTGTGTCAAATTTTGCACCATTTTTGCATCCCATTTTGCATCTTTTTTGGTGTCTAGTTTTTCATCATTTTTGGAATCCAAATTTGCATTATTTTTTCTATCTCATTTTATGTCCACATTTGCATCTCATTTTCCGCCTAGGTTTGATTCTAAATTTACATCTAGTTATGTATCATTTTTGGCATCCAACATGTCGTCCTTGGTTTCTTCCTTTTTTAGCCCCATTTTGCATCTTGTTTTGTGTCTTTTATTATATCCTTTTCTTCTTCCCTTTTTGCGTATAATTTTATATCCCAATTGTACACCATTCTTTGCATCCTCGTATGGCATCTAAATTTACATAATTTTTTGCCTCTTTTTAGCACCCAACATGGCATCCCCTTTTGCATCTAATTTTATGTCTAGTTGTCTGTCCTTTTTTACATCTAGTTTGGTGTCCATTTCTGCATCCTTGTTTGTGCCCAACTTCGTATCTCTTTGTATGCTCTCTTTTGTTCCCTTTTTGTGTCTAGTGTTGCACCCTTTTCTGCTTCTAATTTAAAACTTTGTTTGTCCTTGTTTGTATAATTTTTTTAATGCCTAGTTTAACATCCAATTCCACTCCCGATTTTGCATCCATGGTTACATCCACATTTGGGTTTTTGTTTAGAGTGCACTTTTCCTTCCATTTATCACCGCTTTTATGGGTTCATTTTACTAATTTCAATTACATAGTGAAATATTACAGTCTCTAGATATCATTAAAGAAAATATCACAATTCAAATTGATAACATAGTGTTTGTAAAGAAACTTAAGAGAAATTGTCAACATCCATTCAAAAAATAGCAATATCATCATATGTAATAATTCTCCATCAAAAAATCATTGAAATTTTTAATATACACGACTACCAAATCAACACCTTTTGCATATATCATTATTCCAAGGTAAATTCACAACATCCATCCAAAAATAGTAATATCATCGTACATAATTTTGCTCCATAAAAAATATCAACAATTTTCAACAAATATATAAAGTAATAAGATACTACTAGTAATCTCAACATTATCTTTAATCAAATCAATTAAAATTCAAATGTGTGATTACCGGATCAAATTTTTCATGAGTATCATTATTCAGAGGTAAATTCACAACATCCTTCCAAAGATAGTAATATCATCATACATAATAATTCTCCATCAAACTAATGTTGATACTTTTCCATATATACATAAAGTAACAAGTTAATAATGATAATATCATAATTATATTTAATCAAATAAAATAAAATTCAATGTATGATTACCAAATCAAAAAGTTTCATAAATATCATTATTCTAAGGTAAATTCACAACATCCATCTAAAAATAGGAATCCCATCATACACAATAATTTTTCATCAAAAAATGTTAACAATTTCGAACATATTTATAAAGTAACAAGATAATATCGATAGTATCATCATCTTTATTCAAATAAACTAAAATTCAAATGTATGATTACTATATTAAGACATCCCAGCCAAATATAAAAAATAATGCATGACTAGTTAGCACTACCAAAGATCATAGTCAAGATCATCCTCATGATCATTTCCATGATCATCATCCTGACCATCATAATTAGTGTCATCCATGCCATCATCACCAATGCTATCACTGTCATCATCATCATCTCCTATATCTGATGTATGCTCGCTATAGCTTAGATCATCGTCTTCACAGTCATTACCTATAACATTACAATATATATAATATATATATATATATTAATATTATATAATATATATATATATATTATATATATATATATAATATTAAAAAAATCAATATTACATGTAAGTATTAATTCCATAGCACAATGCATATTTTTGTTACAATGCTAACCATAAAATGAGGTAGGATATAATATAATCTAATATTACTGAAAAAAAATGAATATAAGGTTTAAGATATAATGGAGATCCAGCTAAGATTACACTTGTAATTCACATTAAATAGTATAAGCAATTTTTAATGCATATGAAGTAGGTACCCAATTGTTCTTCATATTCTAGTGTGAATGTTTCTTATGATAACCATGCACCATTGGTAAATTACGAGTTACTGGAAGCTTTAGTTTAAATTACAATTATAATTTGGATTAGCATAGAAGAGATTTTAACAAAAAAAGAAAGTCACATGAAAAAGTAAATTGTTTTTAATAAAAAATAAGTCACATATAATATGATGAATGTCATGTGAAATATTAAATTGCTTTTAATGCACCTAATTTTCACTATGATATAATGGATGTTCAAGAAAAAATACTAACAAATAATTACTTCATTACATCCATATTTGAGTATGATGAGAGTAGCACTAATTGGGAATATTGAGCCAACTCTTCCTCCCTGTTTGAGCTCTGAGGGTGAGGAATTGAGATAGAGGGCTCCTAGGGTTGAGGGAACTTTGGACAATAGGGTATGACCCCTATCTGTTACCCATAGGGTTGGATCTTTTACTCACCTATATTCATAGGGTCGGAGAATGTTGCTCCCTTGTATGGTCTTTGCAGAATATTCCCCAATTGGCATCATACCCACAAGAAGGGCTTGTCGGGAATACCGCTCCTCGTTTGGAAAACAAGTTGAGAGTGTACTTGGGGTGTACAACCCAAGTCAATTATGATGCAGGTGTTCTACCACATGACTATTTAGGGTTATCGATGGGAAGATTAATAGGAAATAAGATGGGTTGAGATAACCCTATGCAGTTTCGGGTTGAGATTGAGCTCCCTAATGAGATCCCAGGGTCGACTCATGCTCCCCTATGTGTTTGGATATTCTATTTCTCGATATGGGGTTGTATATGTATAGCTCCCATATGAGATTATGAGTTGAGATGTGTTCCTCGATGCAGTTATAGGTTGAGATGTGCTCCTTGATGATATTCTCTCCAATGATGATTGATGATGATATTCTGGGTTGCAGCCTGCTGGCAGAGATTCTAGGTAGTAGCCTGATGTATAGAGGGTGGTATCTTAAGCTCCCCTCCAGCATCAAATTCTTCTTCCTTTATATTCAAGAATGTTCAGCATAGGAGCAGAAATAATCAAGAGATAAGCAGGAATAATCGATGGATTGATCAAGATGTACATTAATGATTTTTGATGATGAGAAACTTAAGATGGTCATGGCATGATGACTACATGATAGAGATGATCAATGATGATGCATGATGATATGTGAAGATACCAGAATGGCATATTAATCGATGGACAAATATTGGCAAGTGGAATTCTCCCTAGTTGAGAGGGAGTGTTAAAATTATGCAACTGTGGTTAAATTCTACTTTGGACATCAGTATGAAACAATGTTCAGTAGTGTCCGGCATAGTAACAACAGTAACCAACAGTTAATTATAGTCAGTGACAGTGCATTACAGTCCTCATAATCAGGATCTTTGAGCATAAGCATGTTTAAGGTCATGTTATGGATGTTCTAGTTGTTTTGTTGCATAGATAAAGATATGGATCATTGTACTCTCTTTTGATGACTCATTTGATGATGATATAAGAAGAAGAATAATTTCCAAGGGTTTTCCCCATAGTGGGTTTTTCCCTGGTCTCCAACCAATCCTGGTGTCTCTATGTGTGCATGCTTCTCTTCAATTGTTCCTTTATGTTTGCTACATTGATGGTGATGATGTTGTTCTTTCTACATAATTGCACATGTTGATGAATAGTGTTGTAGATCTTAATAATTTAATGATGATATGGGGTGAAATTAATGTGTTAATATAGAAATTCAATTATCAAAGAAAATAACAATGTAGCCCTATGAAAAATTAACAAACATAACAGTGATGATCCTCATGATGTCATCCTAGTAGTAGTGGCCCTCATGGTCCTATTGGTTCATAGACCCTTATGGTGATGTCATTGATGAGTTCACTAGTTTCTCTCACGATCTTGTTGTTTTACATAGGTTTTTGGTTATGGACTCAACTATGGAGTCATTTGATTGATGACATTCAACTTATGATGTCAATCTAGGTGTTTCCCGGAGGAAGCAACTCAGGAGTTGATTGTGTTTTCCTTGATGTCAAAAAGGTTGAAGGCCTTGACAAGTTGATTATTGAAAAGGGTTGGAGGCTTTAATTTGATGTTTTAGAGGCTTTACATCATCTTATATAGGGTCTATAGGATTAGGAGATGTTTAGAGAAGCATATGATCACGTTCAGGAAGTTGTGGAGAAGATTTGACTAAGTTTTGGGGATGAAAATAGGGTAACTTGGGTCCTCCAAAGGAAACCTACATTATAACTCATTTTTTTACACAATAAAACTATGTACCCCTCTTAGTAACACTTTTTCTGAAGGGATAACTTGTGTTACCCTGTCTAGACATAGTTTTCTGCATTCCTCGCATATTCTAGTGACTTCTAGAGGCATATACTTTGATTTTAACTCACGGGTTTAGAGAGAGTCAACTTGAGTTAACCATCATATAGAAGGTGATCAATTCAAAGGTGAAGAAGTTTAGTGATATGTATTGACTGTATTCTCAATAAATTATAAAATTACAAAGAGTGAAGTAGAAGGGGTTGGATAGAGTGAGATTGAGAGAGACCGTATGCTATAGGTTTGCAGAGTTGAAGAGTAGACCAGAGCTCAAATTTGGAGAAGACCTCAGAGGATGATGGAGCTATATACATATATATATATATATATTATTGACATATTTTGTTTTCAATTTATGGCTCTCAGTTGTTGATGCTATGGAGAGGAGATTGTTGTAATTGTTGCAGTTTCAAATCAAAGTTTATAGTGTTGATGCATTTGTGTTGCAGGGGTTTTTATTGGAGAATGTATTTTTATGGCTTCAGTATATGAGTTTTTATGGTTACATGAGACTTTTTATCGTTGAGTGTGTAGATCAGATTGTCATTATGTGTTGTAGCAAGGTTTTGATTTCTTGACCAAATTTTTGATGAGATTGTGTTCCAGAGTTTTGCATGCATATTGGTGATCGTGTTGCATGTGTTTGATTTAGTTGATGATCTTATTGTTTGTATGGGTAAAATATTAAAATGGTATGGAATGAGGCCCATGATGATTGTATGAGTTTTTAGCGGGGATATAGCATGAAAATTTTGAAACTTGGCCCGCGTGAGATGTGTTGAAGGTTGGGGCTTTTAGCGAGCAAGTGGTGGATTGCATATTCAAGGTGCAGTGGTATCCTTTAGGTGGTGGCTTGAGACTGTGTGTGGTGACTTTCATTAAGTGGTGCCTAGATAGTCTAGTGGTGGTTGGGAAACGCTTATTGGGAGTAGTGTCTTCCAACAGTTGGTGGCTTGCAAAGTCAAGGGAGTGGTGGCTTCTAAAAAGTGGTGGCTTGGAAAGTTATTCATGGTTGTTGTATGGAGCAAGTAGTGGCTCACATGATTAGAAAGTGGTGTCTTACACACTGGTGGTGGCCAATGAATAATATGTAAAATAATTTTACATAATGGAAGAGACGACGACAAAGACTATTTTTTGATGGTGGTTTTTACCCTTGCGGTTTCCACCTTACATATGGTGTCCTCATGTGACGATGTGCTTTAATGTGTTTCTTCTCATGGTTATTTGTTTATGTCTTAGTTGCTTCATGCATTAGTTATTTATTTCTTAGATATGATGATGATTATTCACTATGATATATTTCTTATGGTTCATGGTTATGCATAGATCTAGTATCGTGTTATGCTACTAATGGATAAATTAATTGGGATATGTAAAGAGAGGAAAATTTTGGTATAAACATATCATAAGTTAATAATTATCAAGGTTTTTAACAATTGGAGTCAAAGTGGGGTTCTTGGTTATAACTTGATCACAGGAGAGTAGATCTAGGGAGTATTGGCATAAATTTGAAAAAAAAAAGAATGAATTCTCTAGGAGTTTTTATCCTCATGTTGTAGTACTCAAAAACCCCCCCATTTAGTTTTATTTTAAAAATAATGGGGACCTTTTTCTTTTTAAATTTTTAGTGCTCAATAAAGATAAGGCATTTTTGAATTTGTAATCAAAACCCTTTGACTTGAAAGTTTCTATTATCGAAATCCCAATATCAGAGGTCCAACCTTACAAATGTTACGATAAATGAAAAACACAATAGGTCTTTTGCTATTTAATTAATATATTATCAGAAGCTTCTTCTTTGATAATTATAGTATAGTAACTTTCCTTATAAGAAAGTTACGATAAAAGTATTTTGTGATCGAACATTCATGATAGTTATTATTATTATTAAAATGGGTAATGGGTTTTTGCTAAAAGGTAAAGTTAAGTTAGGCGCTTCCAATTTAAAATAAATACTTTGAAAGTTTTCAGCCCCACAATTGCCACATGGTATATTGGAATCCATAAATATCGTAACTTTTGAGGTGTTCCATGCCTAAAACTCTCGATATCTCAAAGCTTTGATACTCAGTGCTTCTGCTATCCCTTGATTCCAATATCTGATATTTCAATATCCGATATTCTGATGCTAATCCCCTATAATATCATCAAACTTCTGATATTCCCATCTTTAGTCATATCGAGACTTTCATATCGGTTACTTGCTCTTTAAATTCTTGATAATTCATCTGTCGATATAAAACTCCCGATATCAATTCCCACCTCCACTTATAGTTGTTATGTCATTAAACATAAATTATCGACAATCTCCAATATCGTAACTTTTTAGTGTGAATCCAGGTGAATTCTCTGATATATTTATTATGATATGCTAATGTGTGCAAGACCCACGTGAATTCACATTTCTAAATTTAATTTCCAAAAGTGGCGAATTAATGGTTTTCAAGATTCTAAACAACTTTATTCATTTCGGTTTGATTTTATCATAATACACCCTTTAATATAGAAATCATTATGTAAAATTGTTATTTGCACTAAGTCATTCAGGTGAAGGAAATATCATTCAATCTTGTGTTTTTCCATTGCATGCTAGTCCTGATAAATGCAACTCAGAAGAAATGTCTAATGCAGCTAAAGCAAAGAAGAAATCGATTACTCAACAGTAATCAACTGCTCCACCACCTAAAAACCTCGATACACCAGGATTGTTTTCTGACACAGTATGTTCTAAAGATTTTGGAAGTGTCTCTTAGGAATCTATCTATTGTCTATTCAAAGATGAAGGACCAAGGATCACCCAAAGAACAACTACAACTGAGGATTCTACTCTAGTTTCTAATACCACCTATAGTGATGTCGAAAATTCACTTTTACACATAATTGCTGCTCAACACAATATCCTTCTCTATACAAATATGATTCGGTGGGTTGTGGAAAAATTGAACATTGCAGAAAGGAAATTCATGACACAGAACAAAACAATCATCAAATTTTTCAGTGATAGTGATTTCAGTGCAATGTACCATTTTCCATCACATCAGTGCCAGTATAACAAACCATTTGTGGAGAAATTCATGAGAAACATCGATCATGCATCAGAACATATTAAGGAATGGAGAGGAGATCTAAACATGCATAAGCATGAGGAAAAGGGTATGTATACAGTCAACTCGCTCGCTGGTCCCTATTGTCAAATTGTTGTTGTGGTATGTAAACTCTTTGCCTATCCTAATACTCATAAACTCTTCGATCAATGGGCTCCACTAATTTATTCGGTCTCGGAAGGATATATATTAGATTGGGGAAATATATTATCTAATAACTTTGCCACTCACATCTTGAATTTTAGGGTTAAGCGTATAGTTTCAGAAAATATAATGCCTTCTTTCTACATGAGTGCCTATGTAATGGATGCCCTATACTTCACTATGGATTTCACCTCCATGGGATGGAAATGGACCCTAGAGGACCAAACTCATATTTATATATATCACAACATCTTTTGGGACTCCAACTATCATCCTCACTTTCATAAAATTTTCAAGGGTGTTATGTTGCCTATTTATCAAATTATCTTTAATAAGGGAACTCCTAGGGTTTCCCCGGAAGTTGAGACAGACCTGCTCCAAGTTGGGAACTAGTTTGGTGAGGAGTTATTTACCTAAATCTAGGTCTTTGGTAGTCTTGTTAATCCTCATTTCTTGCCTCTAGATGTCCTTGACAAACTTATGGCTCGAGAGATAGCATACCAAACTATAGGTAATGGAATTTATGAAGTATTAAAATAATCCAATAAGAAAGTATGGCCTAACTTTCCTCTTCATTGTGGTATGTATACATTAGATAATTTTGAACATGTAGCTGGTGAGATTAACTCTATTTTAGAGTTTAATTTTCCTACTATCCCTAATAGATAATACGATCCTCATGGAACTATCAAGAAGGTTATGGCATATGCAAGAATCATGAAATTCGCTCATGAACCACACTAGTTTGATGATTTATTTGAAAAATATTCCACCTTTTCAGTGGTTACCAAACAAGAAGAAGAGCATCTAACTCCATAAGAAATGACTCAATTTACCCAATACATGGATGCAAGGCTATCCAGTTTACCTAAAGTGTCATTAAAGATTCCCCAAGAAAGCATCGCTCAAGAAATGGTTACCGTTTTTTCTTCTGCACAACTTATTGATACACCTCTACCAAAAGAGGTAGGCACTTCTTCTTCTTCTTCTCAGACTAATTTTTCAAAGTTCCAAGGTTGAGAAGATATGGGAAGAATAAAACCAGGTTATGGAAGGTAAGGAATCTCATGTTTGAAGACTCCCTCCCAAGAAAAGGTCTTAGACACTTTTGGAATTTTAGAAAAGACTCTAATTACAATAAATGCCTCTGATAAGCCTTTGGAGATTGAAGAAATTGAAATTATACCAACATTCCTGGCCTCTTAGGTTGTATTGAGGGTTGAAGAAATTCCTCCCCTTGACATATTATACAGTCCTGAACATAAGGCCGTTGTTAAAAGGAAAAGGAAGAAAAGAAAAATTGACCAGTCTCAGGCCTCAGTTCCTAGAAATGCCTCTTTTAAGGTAGTATGGAAGGGCTCAATGTCCACTCCTTCGGCGGAACAAGGGAGACTCACTTAGTTCATAGGAGCTTATGCTTCCATAACTATGGACAAATCCATTGAAATATAACAACTATTGAAGGAAAAGGAGGATGAAATTTTGCAGTTAGAACAGAATCTTGAGAGTGAGAAATAAAACATTACTAATCAATGGTAGGGACAACTTATTGAGCTCCAAAACTGTTTCAATGCCCTTAAAGTTCGACATGAGTCTAATTTACAGGTCTGAGATGCTCAAATTCAGGACTTATAGAACAAAATTGAATAACTGAAAATTAATCCTGAATTAATAGAGTTCAAAAAGGAAGCAGGAGAATTAAACACTCTCCTTTATCAACAACGGGTTATATTCCATCAGAAATTGGCCATTATTCATGATTTGAGTCACATAGACGGTTCCCCAGTGGACCAATTATCTGACCTTAGAACATACTTTGATGATATCGAAGAAAATATTTCAGGTTTCATAACGCCGCAAGACAATAGTGATGCGATTAGTTGATCCACTAGGATAGAGGAATCACATAAAGAAATAGTCTTTAGAGAATGGGAGACCTAACTTAAGCATGCAGAGACAACAATATTCAATGCAATAGATATCTTTAAAAACCTAATTGAAACCATCATCAATAATTTTTTTCAGGCAAATGTTATTTCAGATTGCCTTGAGGGAACTCTACTAGATATCAAATTTCTAACAAAAACGTGGCATGAATTATCCAAGAGACAGGCTGAAATAGTTGAATATCTATCTAAAATTGACATGGAATGTTATTGGTACTTATTCAAGCCTCACAGCCAATGGTTAATGCTTATCCAACACAACCACTCATATGTTTCCAGAATTAAAGGATGCCATATTTACCATTCAAATGTGTATTCAGCTGAAGATTCCACCTAAATTGAAGCCCATGATAGAAATTCATGAACTTTATTAGCAAATGAGAGGGAAATCCTCCTCACAAACTTAGTCAAGTTGTTACAATGAATTCTAAAATTGTCTTGTTGATTTATTTTAAGCATTGTCATTGACCGCTTCATGCTTTTACTCTACTTAGCTATATTTGTATTTCATTTCCAAACTACAAATGAAGGGGTTTTGAATTTTGGAAAGAAAAATTTTGTTTGCGCTATTGTGACTCGAGTTATCTTAATAGAAAGTTGAACCACTACTATTTTCCCATTACCACAGTTACAATATATCAGGTGCTACTATCTGTCTATTATTTCTTTTCTTAAGAGTTAAATGGTTATTTGACAACGTTTATCATATATGTGTTGTAAGAAATCGTACATTTTTCACTACTAATATGTGTGATTGAAATCATATATTAGATGCATAAACAATGAAATCTTATATGTGTAACAAATTCATCAACTAATTTAATTAATTATTTAATTAAATTAGCTATCATTATTTGCTTTAACCTCTTAATAACAAGATAGTCTATATTGTCATGTTTCTTATGATATCATTTTGAATCACATATACAAATAAGCTTACTCATGATAGATATTTAGTTTAAGTATTATTTGTTCTCATTTCTTACTAAGTCATAGCATCACACCTATATATTCCATCCATTTTATAATTTATTTTAAGGGAAACTAGTCCCATAATCCCAACAGATCCACCATCTTAAATGGAAAAGGATCTACTCTAAGGTGCCAACCGGGTGGTTTTCCCCGATGTTGAGGCCGCAAATTTCAAGCCAACCTTTTTATTGCTAGAAGGAGGACCATCAACTATAAATGGAAACAAGGTCCAATCCAAAATTAAAAGGTCATTCTATGAGTCAGTCTCCTTCAAATTCACCACCAACTTCAAGATCACAGTACAAAGTTCCTAACCCTAGATTTGAAGTTGTTCAAATAACCACCAAATCTCCTAGCACACTTCCAAAGTCAATTGGACAAACTTATACAGAAGTACCCGCAGAGCCCCCTAAAGTACAGGGTTTGATCTAGAGATTGGTAGGAATTACCATTTTTGGAGAAAATTTTGTTCAATCTGATTTATCAGAAGGAAGTGTTACTTTATCCTTACAGTATTCTGGCGTGTTAACTAGATCCCAAAGTGAGAAACTTGGAGTCAAACCTTTTGAGTTCGCATTATCCACTCATCGGAAAAAGAAAAGTACTCCAGACACTCTCTCTTCTGCTAGTGAGTTTACATCATCCTCTCCACCTCATACTCCTTCTGTTGATCTTGCTTCTTCCTCTACCCCTTTACCTTACTCTTATAATCCTTTAATCCCTTCCATCCACATTCCTCAGTCACAATCAACAAGTGCTATTATAATCAATGGCACTACAGGAGCAATGTATTCAACTTCTCAATCTCTTACAACATCCACATCATCTGCAATTTCATTTGTTGCTAGTACTCCCAGAATGGAAAATAGACCATGGAACAACCCTGGGGTAGTTCAAATGACTCCTCCATTACATCCTCTTCCTAAACATACAAAACTATGGCTACCAAATTTTAACACTGATGATGTTGTCCCTATAGGGGAACACCTTCACAATTATATGTTGGAAATTAATCTTAATGGAGTTTCAGAAGAGGAATGCGTTAGAATTTTTCCTTATACATTTGAAGCATCTGCAAGGTCTTTGTATTTTTCGATTGCTTTTGAATCAATTAAAAATTGGGATATGTTTGAACAACAAGTTCTTTGAAACTTGGGCATGATCGCATAACAACCACTTTAATCAATGATTTGTCAAACCTTAAAACTAATCTGAACAAGAAAATCAAGGATTTTAACTCAAGATTCAATAAATTGTTAAATAAGATCCTAGATACTTCCAAACTAGGTACTGATGTGTATATTGAATAGTACATCTCTACTCTTCCTTCAAATATTTCTATGTTTGTAAATAGAGCTAATAAAATAGTATTGCTTGATAACATGAAGGAAGAGCTATCTATGGCAAAAGAATTCTTGCTCTAGAAAAGAAAATTTCCCTTGAAGAAAAAAAGTAGACCAATAAAGTCACTTTTAAATATGAATCCAAGAATAGTTCTCCCAAATATCCTTTCAACTTGGAGGGATTACAAAAGGTTTTGAATACAATGTCTAATGATATGGTAGAAATCAAGAAGTGGGTTGTTGAGTCTTCAAAGAAGTCCTTTTGGCTTTTCAAAAGGAATCAAACATCATAATCACAACCTCCTTCCAATATATCAAATGCAAAATCTGATGAAGAGAATGAAGAATAAGAAAAAAACCCTATTTGCAGAAGAATCACAAGACAACAAAATAGTTGAAGCTCATGGTTTATGGGATTTCATTCTAACCACTTCAGAAAATGAAGAAGAAGAGGAATCCCTACTAATGAGTACTAGAAGTAAGGGACCTATCAATACTTCTACATCAAATCAAAATCAAAAGTCCCATGTTCCTCTTGCTAAGAAAAAGTCATGGTTAAAAACACTTCTACTCCATCTTCTAATTTTTCTCCGACAACTTCTAAATCTCCCTTATCATCTAAGACCTTGATAGTCTTTGATACCATTGAATATAATATTCTGGAAGACATGAAAAAGGTCAAAGCTTACATTTCCCTGTATGAGGTTAGTAAGTTAAAACAACAACATAAGTTTTTACTCAAAGAATTAAATGTAGTCCCTGCATCTCCTTTACCTACCGATATTATTGCAAAATCCTCAAAAGGAAAAGGAAAACCTCTAAATGTCCCTTTAGAAAATATTTATTCTTCTAATGCTATTTTAACTGGAGATAGATAAAATTCCCACACTCCTTTTTTGTTGACTTTTGAAATTTTTAATAAAAATGTTCACAACTTTTTAGTGGATTCTAGTGCATCGTCCAATATCATGCCTTATTTAATTTGTCTCAAATTGAATATTTCACCTCAGAAATATGTTGTTAAGATTGTTCAATTAGACCAGGCAATTAAAATTTTTAGGAGAAATGAATTCTGTTTTGATTAGTTTATCTTCAAATTCGAAGGTTTGTCAAATAATAGATATATTAGTTGTAGACAGCCCCACATTCTATGGTTTTATTTTAAAAAGGGACTGGTCTAAAAATGACATGGTTACTTTACAACTTACTGGTCACATGTGTGGCTTCCCTATAATGGAAAACCCAATCAAATTCGTGTTGACAGGGAGAAACATATGGTATATTCGATGACTGATTCAGATGAGGAAAATGAACAATTAGTATTTACAAACAACATTGTTGGAAATTATTCTGTTGAATCTTATTTTGGAAATTTTCCAACATAGAATATTACCTTTTCAGTGGATTCTATTTCATCTTAGGCTGAAATTTTTTCTCAAATAGATTCATCTACATGTATCAATATTGTAGAAAATCCAGTAAATAAGTGTGACAATTTGTGTTGGACTCTTCACTTTGATGGATTAAAATCTAATGATGGTGTAGGAGCTGGTTGCTTCCTAGTAAACATTGATGGAAAACAAATTATGCTTATCTGTCGATTGGAATTCAATTGTACCAACAACATTGTTGAATACGAAGCATTAGTGCAAGGCTTACCGAAGGCCATTATTCTTGATGTCAAATATCTTAAATCTTTTGGTTAATCATAAATTGTAATAAAACAAGTTAGAAACAACATTCATTGTGTTTCTAGTCACCTCAACCATTACCAATATTTGATTCAAGATTTGACCTCCCATTTCACTGCACTCAATATAGCTCTGATCCTAACATTACAGTATGCTAGAATTGATCTCCTAGCCAACAATGCTTCCAAGTTCATTCCACCTAAATATGTTAGTCCCAATAGATTTTCAATTGAATAAATTTTTCACCCCTCCATTCCAGACAACATAACTAATTGGTGTCTATTTAACGATGACAATGACATCGTAAGTTTTATGACATCCAAAGGGTCTTACTCTAACCAGATCATTGATGAAGATGAGCATGATAAACAACTAAATAAATCTTCTGAGGAAAATTCTTTGCCCAAACCTGTAGTGGTATTGGAAGATTTGTATGATCTGAAATATATGCTTAAAAGGGTTGCCAATTGCAAACTTCAGAGGTTTACTTTGAGATTCAAATTAGTTAACTTAGGTTCTGATCATAAGCCTTAGAACATCAATTTAGGCCTTGGACTCATAATAGATAAGAGATCTTCTTTCATTCATTTGTTGAAATGATACAAGGATGTATATGCTTGGAGTTATGATGATCTTAAAACTTATGACATATATATCATTCAACACACTATTTCTATGTTTCCAGATGTAAATCCAATTCAACAAAAACTTAGAAAGACTCATCCTAAATTGGAAGCCTAGATTAAGATAGAATTAAATAAGGTCCTCAAAGCCAAAATCATCTTCCCAGCTAGACATTTCAAGTGGGTCTCGAATCTTGTGCCTGTTAGGAAAAGGAATGGAGATATTTGTATTTGTATACATTTTAGAAATTTAAATAAATCTTGTGAAAAGGATAACTTTCCTTTGGCTCTGATGGAACAAATTTTTCAATTAGTTGTTGGTTTTGAGCTAATTTATTTCTTAGATCATTTTTCATGTTATAATAAAGTCCTTGTACATCCCGAAGATAGATTGAAAACTACATTCAGAACCAAGTGGGGAATGTTTTCTTATCAAAAAATGCCTTTTGGATTGATTAATGTTGGAGCTACATTCCATAGAGCCATGGACATTGTCTTCAAGGGTTTGATCAATAAAAAGTTGTCATGTACTTAGATCAAATTACAATTTTTTCGAAAAACATAAGTAATCATATTCATGACTTAAAACAAATCTTTAAAAGATGTAAAAAAATCGGAATCTCCTTAAATCCTAAAAAGTCAATTTTTTCTCTTAGCGAAGGTAATATTCTAGGCTTTATTGTGTCCAAAGAGGGAAGATGCATAGATCCAGAAAAAATTAAGGCGATTTATGAAATCCCCTTGCCACACAACTAGAAGTCCATGGAATACTTTCTTTGGTAGATTAATTTTGTCAAACGGTTTTTCCCAGTTTTTTCACAAATTATCTTGCCCTTACAGACCATGATCAAAATGAAATGAGTTTTCAAATGGGGATAGATCGAAATAAAATCATTTGAATCAATAAAACAAGCAATCATATATGCCCCTTCGTTATCAACTCCCATTTTTTCTAAAGAATTTGTTCTTTACGCTTTTGCTTCCAAACAATCCTATGTAGTAGTTTTGACACAACCCAATGAACAACAAGTTGAAGCTCTTATTTTATTCTTTAGTTCCAATTTACAAGGAGCTGAGTTAAACTATTAAAAGGTTGAAAAACAAGCCTTTGCTTTTTTCTAAGTCAATAAATCACTTTATACCTTTCCTCCTAAAGGACCATACAAAAGTTATTGTTCATTTCCCTGTGGTCAGACAATTGCTTATCTAGAAGGAATTAGGATAGAAGGGAGCTAAGTGGGTTAATTCCACACAATAATACGACCTAGAGATAAAACTAGCTAAAATAGTAAGGGGTCAAGATTTTTGTAGATTAATAACTAGAGCTTATGACACTTCAGCTAATGAAGATTCAGGTAACAATGTTCAAATCATAGAGGTATGCCCTATTGACATTGAATCTCAATATGTTGATTTAATATTTTATTTAAAAAATGGATATGCTCCATTATAACTCGATTAGAAAAGACAAAATATTTGAGGCTTAAAGCTAATCAGTATTAACCTATTAATGATGTCTTGTTTAGAAGAAATTATGATTCTGTTTTATTAAGATGTGTAGACAAATATAAAGTAGAGAAAGTTTTATAGGAGCTACACGATGGACCAGCTGGTGGACACTACAGAGGGGACACTTCTGCTCATAAGATCCTTCATGCTGCTTACTATTGGCTGACTCTTTTCAAATACACCCATGCTTATGTCATGAAATGCAAAGTTTGCCAAATTGCTTCAAGGAGAGAAAAGAAGCTAGCCTTGCCTTTACAACTAGTTAACATTGAGAAACCCTTTGGGAAATGAGGATTGGACATCATAGGTGAGATCGTTCCTCACTCCTCCAAACAACATAAATAGATCTTGACTGCTACAAATTATTTCACCAAATGGGTGGAAATGATACCCCACAAGGTTGCCAATTCTGAAAACATGATTGAATTTATTGATGAATCTCTTATTACTAGGTTTAGCCTTCCTTATGAACTTATGTTTGAAAATGCATCTTATTTTTTCAAAAATACCATAACCAATTTTCCTCTCAAAAGAGGTTTCAAACTCAAATATTATGCAAACTATTATCCTCAAGGGAATGGCTTAGTAGAATCTACCAATAAAAACCTCATAAGGATCATCAAGTGAACAGTTGACCAAAAAAAAAAAAAAAAATAGCACAAAGCTCTGGTTTTTTCTTTATGGGCCGGCATAATCACTCAGAAGGCCTCTTTAGACACTTATCCCTTTCACTTAGTGTATGGAAAAGAAGTTACTATACCTCCTAATCTAGCTCTTCCTTCACTAGCCCTAGTACAATCTATTGAAGAAAAACCTTCTTTTGCTTTACAATTGAAAATGTCCCAAATTCTTAAGTTAGAGGAAGAGAGAGATAAAGCCAAAAAAGTTCATGCCCACCACTAGCAATTGGTCAAGTCCTCGTTTCATGCAGGTTCAATAAATAACAAAACATTTCATATTTCTAACTTAGTTATGAAATGGGATAAGGCCCACGAATGAAAGGGCAAGCACACTAAATTTCAAAAATTGTAGCTACGCCCATTTTAGATCATTGATAAACTAGGCCCATCAACCTTTATCCTTCAATATTTAAAGGGAAAGTGGGATGCTCTTCAGAGCAATATTTGTCAATCTAAATTTCAACTATCCACACCTTTCTAAGTCTTTTTCTTTAATAGTTAAAATTTCATTTACTTTTACAGAGAACATCTTCACCTAGTATGTCACCAATATTTGTAGTACTCGACAACCCCCCTATTTAGTTTTATTTTAGTCATATAAATAAATAATGGGGATCCTTTTTTTTTTAAGTTTTTAGTGCTCAATAAAAATAAGGAATATTTGAATTTGTAATAAAAAACCATTTCACTTGAAAGTTTCTATTATGAGAATCCAAATATTGGAGGTCCAACCTTACAAATGTTATGATAATTGAAAAACCTGATAGGCATTTTGTTATTTAAATAATACACTATTAGAATATTCATATCGGATCATTATAATATAGTAAATTTCCTCATAATAATTTTATGATAAAAGCATTCTCCGATCGAACATTCCTGATAGTTATTATTATTATTAAAAGGATTTTTTGCTAAAAGGTAAAGTTAAGTCAGGTGCTTATTGTTTCAAATAAATAATTTAAACGTTGGCAGCCCTACAACTGCCGCATGGTATATCATAATCCATAAATATCGTAACTTTTGAGGTGTTTTATTCTTAAAAATCTTGATATCTCAAAGCTTAGATACTCAACAATTCTTCTATCCCTTGCTTCTGATATCTAATATTCTGATGTTGGTCCCCTCTAATATCATCAACCTTTTGGTATCCCCGTCTTTAGCCATATCAGGACTTTCATATCAAGTTCTCGCTCTTTAAATTCCTGATATTCCATCACTGATATAAAACTTGTGATATCTCTTCCCGCCTCCACTTATAGTCGTTATGTCCTTAAACACGAATTATTGGGAATCTCGAATATTGTAACTTTTTAGTGTCCATCCAAGTGAATTCTCTTATATATTTATTCTGATATGTTGATGTGTGCAAGACCCACATGAATTCATGTTTTTACATTTAATTTCCAAAAGTGGTGAATTAATGGTTTTCGAGATTATAAACATCTTTATTCATTGTGTTTTGATTTTATCGTAATTCACCCTTTAATACATAAATTATTATGCAAAATCATTATTTGCACTAAGTCATTCAGGTGAAGGAATTATCTTTCAGTTTGTGTTTTTCCATTGCAGGCTAGTCTCGATAAATGTAACATAGAAAAAATGTCTAAAGTAGCTAAGGCAAAGAAGAAATCAATTACTCGGTAGCAGTCGGTTGCTCCGCCAACTGAAAACCTCGATACACCAAGATTGTTTTCTAACACGGTCTGTTCCATAGATGCTGGAAGTACCTCATGGGAATCTATCTATCGACTTTTGGAAGATCAAAGACTACAGTAGAGGATTCCACTCTAGTTTCTAATACAACCTATAGTGATGTCGCAAATTCATTTTTACATATAGTTGATGCTCAACCCAAGATACTTCCCTATACATATATGATTTGGTGGGTCGTGGAAAACATGAAAATTGCATAAAATAAATTCATGACACAGAACTAAACAGTCATCGACTCTTTCAGCGGCAATGATTTTAGTGCAATGTACAATTTTCCACCACATTAATGGAAATAGAAAAAAAAAAGTTTGTGGAGAAATTCATGAGCAACATTGATCATGCATCAGAACCTATTAAGGAATGGAGAATATACCACAACAAGCATAAGAGTGAGAAAAATGGTATGTATGCAGCCAACTCTCTTGTTGGTCCCTATTGTCAAATTGTTGCCATGGTATGTAGACTCTTTGCTTATCCTAATACTCATAAATTCTCCTATCAATGGACTCCACTAATTGATGTTACCTTGAAAGGATATATATTAGATTGGGTAAATATATCATCTAATAACTTAGCAACTCACATCCTGAATTTTAGGAGTAAGTGTATAGTTTCAAAAAATATAATGCCTCCTTTCTACATGAGTGCCTATGTAATGGATGCCCTATGCTTCACTATGGATTTCACCTCCATGGGATGGAAATGGACCCTAGAGGACCCAAATCCTATTCATATATATCACAACATCCTTTATGACTCCAAGTATCATCCTCACTTTCATAAAATCAACTAGGGCGTTATGTTGCCTATTTATCAAATTATCTTTAATAAGAGAATTCCCAGGGTTTCCCCAAAAGCCGAGACATAACTGCTCTGAGTTGGGAACTGGTTTAGTGAGGAGTTATTTACCTACATCTAGGCCTTTAGTAGTCTTTATAATCCCCATGTCTTCCTTGTGTATGTCCCTGACAAAATTCTGGCTTGAGAGATAGCATACCAAACTATAGGTAATGGAATTTCTAAAGTATTAAAATGATCTAATAAGAAAGTATGGCCTACCTTTCCTCTTCATTGTGGTATGTATACATTGGATAATTTCAAACACGCAACTGGTGAGATTAACTTTATTTAGAGTTTAATTTTCCTACTATCCCTGAAAGATAGTATGATCCTCATAGAACTATCAAGAAGGTTACTACACAGGCAAGCATCAAGAAATTATCTCATGAACTAGACTAGTTTGATGAATTATTTGAAAAAGCTTCCACCTATTCAGTGATTACTGGACAAGCAATAGAGCATCTAAATCCACAGGAAATGACTCAATTTAACCAATACATGGTAGCAAGGCTATCCAATTTATCTATACACTCATTAAAGCTTCCCCAAGAGAGCATGGCTCAAGAAAAGGTTACAATTGTTTCTTCTACATAGGTACTGATACCCCTCAACCAAAACAAATAGGGGTTTGTTCCTCTTCTTATATTGATCGTGTTTTCCTAGGTTCCAAGCTTAAGCAGATATGGGAACAGTACAACCAGGTTATGAAAGGTAAGGAATCTCAATTTTTGAAGACTCCCTCACAAGAAAAGGTATCAAACACTTTTGGAATTTTAGAAAAGGATCCAATTACAATAAAATCCTCTGATAAGCCTTTGGAGATTGAAGACATTGAAATTATATCAATATTCCTGACCTTCAAGGTCGTATTGAGGGTTAAAGAGATTCCTCCCCTTGACATATTCCACAATCCTAAACACAAGGCTATGGTTAAAAGGTAAAGGAAGAAAAGGAAATCAGGCCTTAGCTCCTGAAAATGCCTCTTTTGAAGAAGCATGGAAGGGCTCAATGTCCACTCCTTCAAAGGAACTAGGGAGACTCACCCAATTCACGGGAGTTTATGCTTTCGTAACTATGGACAAAGCCACTAGAATACAACAACTATTGAAGGAAAGGGATGAAAAAAATTTGTAGTTAGAATAGAGTATTGAGAGTAAGAAACAAAAGAGTGCTAATCAATGGTAGGGATAGCTTGTTGAGCTCGAGAATAGTTTCAATGACCATAAAGTTCAACATGACTCCTCAACAACAAGTTATATTATGTAAGAAATTGGCCATTATTCCTTATTTGTGTCACACAATTGGTTCCCTAGTGGACCAATTATCTGACCTTAGAACATACTTTGATGATATTGAAGAAACGACTTCAATTTTCATAATGTGGCAAGACAGTGATGATCGGAGATTAGATGATCTCCCTAGGATAGAGGAATCACATAAAGAAATAGTCTTTAGAGAATGGGAGATCTGACTTAAGCATGCAGAGACAAAAATATTCAATGGAATGGATATCTCTTAAAACATCATTGAAACCATCAACGATAAATTTTTTCAGACGAATATTATTTCATAATTCCCTGAAGGAACAATACGAAATATCAAATTGCTAACCAAAATGTAGTAGGAATTATCCAAGAAATGGGACGAAACAGTTGAACAACTATCTAAAATTGACATGGAATGCTATTGGAAGTTCTTAGTCAAGCCTCACAGCTAATGGTTAATGCTAATATGCTTATCCAACATAACCACTCACGTGCTTCCACCGTTAAAGGATGTCATATTTACCAATCAAATGAGTATTCAGTCGAAGGCTCGACCTGAATTGAATCCCATGATAGATTTACAATCTTCGATAGTGAATGAGAGGGCATTCCTCCTCACAAATTTAGTCAAGTCGTTACAACGAATTCTAAAATTGTCTTGTTGATTTATTTTAAGCGTCATTTGTTGAAACCACTTCATGCTTTAACTCTACTTAGCTATATTTGAATTTCATTTTGAAACTATAAATCCGCTTCATTTGTATGGAGAAGGGGTTTTGAATTTTGGAAAGAAATATTTTGTTTGCATTATTATGACTTAAGTTATCTTAATAGAAAGTTGAACCACTACTATTTTCTCATGTGCGGAGCTATGATAGATCGGGTACTACTATCTATCTATTATTGCTTTTCTTAAGAGTTAAATGGTTGTTTGATGACATTTATCATAAGTATTGTAAGGAATCGTACATTTTTCACTATTGATATGTGTGATTGAAATCATATATTATATGCATAAACAACAAAATATTATATGTGTAATGAATTCATCAACGAATTTAATTAACTATTTAATTAAATTAGTTATCATTATCTTCTTTAACCTCATAATAACAAAATAATCTATATTGTCATGTTTCTTATGATATCATTTTGAATCACATATACAACTTTCTCGGGATAGATATTTACTTTAAGTTTTATTTTTTATTAGTTTTTACTAATTCATAGCATCACACCTATATATTCCATTAATTTTTATAATTTATTTTACGGGAAATTGGTCCCATATCCCAGTCGAAGCCACCATCTTAAGAGGAAAATGATATTCTCTAATGTCCCGACCGAGTGGTTTTCCCCGAGTGTAGGCTGACATTTTGAGACTTCAACATTTTTGGCACTAGAAGGAGGGCCATCAAACTATGAACGGAAACAAAGTCCAATCCCAAAATAAAAGGTAACTCTACGAATGAGTCTGCCTCAAAGTCACCACCAACTTCAATATCACATTCCAAAGCTCCTAACCCTAGATTTGAATTTGTTCAAACAACCACCAAATCTCCTAGCACACTTCCAAACCTAGCTGGCCAAACTTCTACATAAGTACCTTCAGAGCCCCCTGAAGTCCAGACTTTGATCCAGAGATTGGAAGGAATTTCCATTTATGGAGAAAAAAATTTTCAATTTGATTTATCATAAAGAAGTGTTACTTCATCCTTACAGTCTTCTGGTGTGTTAACTAGATCCCAGAGTGAGAAACCTAGAGTCAAACCTTTTGTGTTCCCATTACCCACTCATCAGAAAAATAAAAGTACTCCAGATACTTTATCTTTTGTTGATACTTTATATTACATCATCCTCTCCACCTCATACTTCTTTTGTTGATCCCACTTCTTCCTCTACCCCTTTACCTTCCTCTTATCATCCTTTAATCCTTTCCATTCACAATCCTCAGTCACAATCAACTGGTGCTATTATAATCAATGGCACTACAGGAGCTACCTCTTCAACTGTTTAATCTCCTACAACCTCCACATCATTTGCAACTTCCTTTTTTCCTAGTACTCCTAGAATGGAAAATAGACCAAGGAACAACTCTGGGTTAGTTTAGATGACTCCTCAATTGCATCCTCTTCCGAAACATCCAGAAAGATGGTTATCGAAGTTTAACCCTGATGATGGTCTCCCTATAGAGGAACACCTTCACAATTATATGTTGGAAATTAATCTTAATGGAGTTTCAGAAGAGGATTGTGTTTGCAGAATTTTCCTTATACATTTGAAGGATATATAGGGTCTTCATATTTTTCATTTCTTTCCAGATTAATTACAAATTGGGATATGTTCAAAGAATATTTTTTGTTGAAATTTGGGGATGACCGCACAATAACCACTTTAATCAATGATTTGTCAAACCTTAAAACTAATCTGAATGAGAAAATCAAGGATTTTAACTCAAGATTCAAAAAAATGTTAAATAAGATCGAGGATACTTCCAATACAAGTACTGATGTGCAAATTTAATGGTACATCTCTGCTATTCCTTCAAATATTGTTATGTTCATATATAGAGCTAATAATAAAACATTATTGCTTGATTACATGAAGGAATCTCTATCTGTGGAAAAACGAATTCTTGCTCTTGAGAATAAAACTACCCTTGCTAAAAGAAAGTAGACCAATATAGTAACTTTTAAACATGAATCCAAGAAGAAATCCCCAAAATATCCTTTCGACTTGGATGGATTACAAAAGGTTTTGAAGAAAATGTCTAATGATATGGTAGAAAGAAAGAAACATGTTGTTGAGTCTTCAAAGAAGTCCTTTTGGCCTTTCAAACAGAATCAACCATCACAATAACAACCTCCTACCAATATATCAAATGCAGAATCAAATGAAAAGGACGAAGAAAAAGAAGCAACCTTATCTGCAGAAGAATCACAAGAAGACGAAATAGTTGAAGCTCACGGTTTATGGGATTTCATTCTAACCACATCATAAAATGAATAAGAAGAGGAAGCCCTGCCAGTGAGTAATAGAAGTAAGGGACATCTTGATACTTCTACATCAAATAAAAATCAGAAGTTCCATGCTCCTCTTGCTAAAGAAAAAGGCATGGTTAAAGACACTTTGACCCCATCTTCTAATTCTTCTATGTCTACTTCTAAATATCCCTCCTCATCTAAGACCTTGATAGTCTCTGATACCATTGAATATAATATCGTGGAAGACATGAAAGAGGTCAAAGCCAACATTTTGCTATATGAGGTCAGTAAGTTAAAACAAAAGAAAACGTTTTCACTCAAAGAATTAAATGCATTCCCTGCATCTCCTTTACCTACTATTAATACTCCAAAAGCCTCAAACAGAAAATGGAAACCTCCAAATGTCCCTTTAGACAAGATTGATTCTTCTAATGCTATTTTAATTGGAGATAGATCAAATTCTCACACTCCTCCTTTTTTGTCGACTATTGAAATTTTTAATAAGAATGTTGACAACTGTTTAGTGGATTCTGGTGCATCATCCAATATCACCTTATTTAGTTTGTCTCAAATTGAATATTTCATCTTAGAAATCTGATGTTCAAATTGTTCAATTATACCAAACAAAGTCAAATTTTTAGGAGAAATGAATTATGTTTTGATTAGATTATCTTCAAATTAGAAGGTTTTTCAAATAATAGATATATTAGTTACAAACACCCCTGAATTCTATGGTCTTATTTTAAGTAGGGACTAGTCTGAAAAACTACATGGTTACTTTACAACTGATTGGACACATATGTGGCTTCCTTATAATGGAAAATGCAATTAAATTTGTGTTGATAGGGAGAAACATACGAAATATTCGGTGACTTATTTAGACGAGGAAAATGAACCAGTAGTATTTACAAAAAACATTCTTGGAAATTATTCTCTTGAATCTTTCTTTAGAAATTTTCCAACACAAAATTCTCCCTTTTTAGTTGATTTTATTTCATCTCAGATTGAAATTTTTTCTCAGGAAAATTCATCTAGATGTATCAATATTGTAGAAAATCCTTTAAATAAGTGTGATAATTTTTTTTGTACTCTTTATTTTGATGGATCAAAATCTAATGATGGTGAAGGAGCTGGTTGCATCCTAGTAAACCGTGATGGAGAAAAAACTATGCTTTCCTCCAGATTGGAATTCGATTGTACCAAAAACATTGCTAAATATGAAGCATTAGTACAAGGCTTATAGAAGGCCATTAGTCTTGATGTAAAATACCATAAATTTTTTGGTGACTCAGAAATTGTAATAAAACAAGTTAGAAACAACATTCATTTTGTTTCTAGTCACCTCAAGCATTGCCAATCTTTTACTCAAGATATGACCTCCCATTTCACTGCATTCAATATAGATCTGATCTCGAGATTACAGAATGATAGTGTTGATCCCCTGGCCAACATTTCTTCCAAGATCATTCGATTTGAATATTTATGTCCCTATAGATTTTCAATTGAATTAATTTTTACCCTTCCATTTCAGACAACAAAAATAATTAGTGTGTGTTTAACGATGAAAATTACATCCTAAGTTTTCTTATGTCCGAAGGGTCTTAATCTGACCAAATCATTGAAGAAGATGAGCATGATAAGTAGCTAAATAAATCTTTTGGGGAAAATTCTTTGTCGAAACCTGTAGCGAAATTTGAAGATTTGTACTATCTGAAAGATAGGTTTAAAATGGTTACCAATTACAAAATTCAAAGCTCTACTTTAATATTCAAATTAGTTAACTTAGGTTCCGATCATAAGCCTCAGATAATCAATTTAGGCCATGGACTCACACCGGATGAGACATTTTCTTTCATTGATCTCTTTAAAAGATACAAGGATGTATTTTCTTGGAGTTATGATGATCTTAAAACTTATGCCACATCTATTATTCAACACACTATTCCTATGCTGCCAGATATAAAGCCAATTCAACAAAAACTTAAGACTAACTTGGAATCCCAGATTAAGACCAAATTAAATAAACTCCACAAAGCCAAAATCATATTCCCGATCAAACATTCCAAGTGGTTCTTGAATCTTGTGCCAATTAGGAAAAAGAATGGAGATATACATATTTGTATAGATTTTAGAAATTTAAATAAAGCTTGTGAAAAGCATAACTTTCCTTTCCCTCTGATGGAAGAAATTTTACAATCAATTGCTGGTTTTGAGCCAATATCTTTCTTAAATGGTTTTCAGGTTATAATCAGATCCTTGTACATCCCGAAGATAGACTGAAAATGACATTTAGAACCAAGTGGGGAACGCATGCTTATTGAAAAATGCCTTTTGGACTGATTAATGCTCAAGCCACATTCTGGAGGGCCATGGACATTACTTTCAAAGCTTTGATCAATAAAACAATTGTCATGTACTTAGATGAAATTACAATTTATTCAAAAAAGAGAATTAATCATCTCCGTGACTTAAAACAAATCTTTAAAAGATGTAAAAAATTTGGAATCTCCTTAAACCCTGAAAAGTCATTTTTTGTTCTTAGTGAAGGTAAGATTTTACGATTTATTGTGTCCAAAGAAGGAATATGCCTAGATCCAAAAAGAATTAAGTTGATTTCTGAAATCCCCTTACCACACAATAAGAGTTCCATGCAAGCTTTTCTTGGGCAGATTAATTTTGTCAAACAATCTATCCCAAAATTTTCACAAATTGTCTTGCCCTTATAGACCATGATAAAAAGGAAATCAGTTTTCACATGGGGACACATTGAAAGAAAAGCATTTGAATCAATAAAATCAGAAATCATAGATGCCCCTTCATTATCAACTGTCAATTTTTCTAAAGAAATTGTTCTTCACACGTTTGCTTCCGAACAATCCTATGCAACAGTGTTGACACAACCCAATGAACAAAAAGTTGAAGCTCTTATTTACTTCTTTAATTCCAACTTACAAGGAGTCGAGCTAAAATATTCAGAGGTTTAAAAACAAGTCTTTTCATTTTTTAATTCAATAAATCATTTTAGACCTTTCCTCTTAAAAGCACATACAAAAGTAATTGTTCCTTTCTCTGTGGTCAGACAATTTCTTATACAAAAGGAATGAAGAAATAAAAAAGTTAATTAGGTTATTGCCTTGCAATAATAAGGCCAAGAGATAAAACCAAATGGAATAGTAAGGGGTCAATCTTTTTGCAGATTAATAATTGGATCTTATGAAACTTCAGATGATGAAGATTCAGATAACAATGTTCAAATCACAGAGGTATGCCCTGTTGACGTCGAATCTCAATATGTTGATTTAATATTTTATTTAAAAAGTGGTTATGCTCCATTAGAAATCAATTACAAAAGAAAAATACCTTTGAGGCTTAAATCTAATCAATATCAACTTGTCAATGATGTCTTGTTTAGAAGAAATTATGATTATGCTTTATTAAGATGTCTAGAGAAATATGAAGCAAAGGAAGTTTTGCAGGAGCTACAAGATGGACTAGCTGGTGGACACCACAACATGTACACTACTGCTCATAATATCATGCATGTTGCTTACTATTGGTTGACTCTATTCATAGACACCCATGCTTATATCAGCAAATACAAAGTTTGTCAAACTGCTTCAAGGAGAGAAAATAAACCATCCTTTCCTTTGTAGCCAGTTAACATTGAGCAATCCTTTGAGCAATGGGGATTGGACATGATAGGTGAGATCGTTCCTCACTCTTCCAAACAACATAAATACATCTTGAATTCTACGGATTATTTCACTAAATGGGTGGAAGAGATACCCCTCAAGGTGGAAAAGTTTGAAAACATTATTGAATTTATTGAGCAATATATTATGACCAGGTTTGGCCTTCTTTATGTACTTATGTTTGAGAATGCATCTTATTTTTCTGGAAATACCATGACTGAATGTTCTCCCAAAATAGGTTTCAAACTCAAATATTATGCAAACTATTATCCTCAAGGAAATGGATTAGCAGAATGTACCAATAAAAACCTCATAACGATTTGTTGGGCCTCAAATATGCCCATTTTTCCATCGTATAATGTCACTGTTCATAACCTAAATTCCTATATTTTTAACTCATTTTGCACCATAATTCCACAATTTGCCGCCAATACATCTCCTACACTTCATGGTTGATTATCATTAGTTTTCTTTATTTTTCAATGATTAGAGATGAATTTTCTATGATTTGCTAATTATGTTTTTTCCAAGTTCATTTACATGGGGTTTCATTGCCAAAATACTTCACAAGTCAATTAAACTAGTTGCCACAAGTTAAGTACGAAATAAATTCCTGTAGGTGGAAATATAAAATTTTTGCTCAAATGACTAATAAACTCAAGATTCTAAGAGATGGGTTATGTTTAGAATATCCTCATTCACGTAACCCAGAAATCGTTTGTCAAAATTCATCATTATGAGGAAGTTATAGTCAGGAGAATATTCCAACACAAAGTTAAGTACATAATTAGTGCCAAATTTTGTGTTTCATTGTTTCGGCCATCAGCCACATGGAGGACCACAATTTAGATGAAATAGGGAAACGGTTCCTCCATCCACCCCATGATCAGGATGAGCCCAACCGAGATCCATTTGAAGACTGTCCAAAAGATCTCATACAACTGACTTTAGCCTTGTTGTTGTATTTTTTTCTTCTGAGTTCATTGGTTGTGCTTTGTTTCCATCAGTTGCACCTTATAAAATCTGGTGCTCTCTACATGTATGCTAGTGGTGGTAAAGCAGGAGCGCAACAATAAGAGTAACAGTAGTAGAAAAATTGTGATGTAATTCTGTTTACACTAGAAGTTTGATGTGTTTGCTCTAAACCATTAATACATATAGTTGATTCAGCATTTAACTCCTCTATGAGTATTATGGTTTTCTTTAGTTTTTAATAGTATTGAATTAATTTAAACTTATTCTAGGAGTGGCAAGGGCCCACCACCACCTGGAAACAAGTTCTGCAATTAATCTAGATAATAGGAATTACGTTTGAAGTATGAATTTCGTTTGAGGAAACTATTACTTAGATCTCAGATTCGTTATGTTTTATGTACTTCAAACTTTACTCTGTTTCGTAAATATGAAATGAATACTATAGATCGCATTTCTCAATCATTAAATACCAAAAAGAATTGTACTGAATGATGATTTCCAATGTGGGAATGGTTTCTTTGATGCATAGTGCAGCATGTCTAAAGAGTATTTTTAATTTGAAAATAATACAGAGTTAATTAACATATCATAAGTTTAGGAACGAAATTGGTTTTATGTTTTCTCATTTTCCAAGTTTTGTAACATTATGCCTATGTGAGGAATGCTCACGAGTAACAAGAGAAGATACTAGTTGCATTGGTTATTGATTGAGTTTGTAGCTTAGTTTTGAGACTTAGTATAATCATAATAAGATTGGATTAAAAACTGTAAGTTAATGTTCTTCTGTAAGAACAATTTTCTATGTTTATTTGCAGGAGTTTTAAATTATACTAAGCTTTGATCTCTGAGTCTTTTAAATATGAGTGTGTGTAAGAATATTAATTTGAAGTTGTCATTTAATTTCGTTTAAAGTTTTTGCAGAATTGAATGTGTGAGCTAGATAAGATCAAGAAATTAGTTGAATTCTTGTTGATTTGTTTTATGCATCTCGGGAATTAGATTGGTTGCCGTTTTTTTGGATTGTTTATTTTCCTTAGTTTAGAATCACTTGGATTAGAATCAGTTTTGTCTGGATTGAAATTAGTATAGGCTTGATATTGTTTTGAATAGTAATTATTTTTGTGTGATTTAAGATTTCTATTACTTAGATTAAATAAATATTCTTTATTGGATTATAGTTAAGTTTTACTTGCATTGAAATTAAGTTTTGATTGAAATTAAGATTTACTTACTTAGATTAAGATTAAAATTGTTTAGTGATTTGTATTTTGTACTTAATTCAGGAATAGGAATTTCGTACTTAATTTAGGAATAGATTTCAGATTTCATGATGTTAGTTTAGATTTGGCACTCTAATCTTGCGTTACCTGCGCTTGTGCCTTGAAGCTTACGAGTCTCGGATTGATAATTTAATGTTGGAATTATAACACACATAATTTTCCCAACATGATCATCAAGTGAGAAGTTGACCAAAATAAATAAATAAAAAATTGGCAAAAATCTCTTTTTTTTTCTTTATGGGCTCAAAAAATCACTCAGAAAGACTCTTTAGGCACTTATCCCTTTCACTTAGTGTATGGAAAAGAAGTTATCCTACCTCCTAATCTAGCTCCATCTGTTTTACAATTGAGAATGTCCCAAATTCTTAAGTTGGAGGAAGAGAGAGATAAAGCCAAAAAAGTTCATGTCCATCACTAGCAATTGGTCAAGTCTTCGTTTCAGTGGTTTCAGTAAATAACAAAACTTTTCATATTGGTAACTTAGTTTTGAAATGGGATAATGCCCATGAAGAAAGGGGCAAGCACACTAAATTTAAAGAATTATGGCTAGGCCCATTTCATATCAGTGAGAAACTAGGCCCATCAACCTTTATCCTTCAAGATTTATAGGGAAAGAAGGATGCTCTTCCTACTAACAGGCTAGTTTAAAGAAAAACATTTTCTTAAAAATATTTGTCTTGTTGTAAATATGTAAATAATCATATGTACATATTTGTGTCTTTAGCCTAGTGGTGTTAGGTAATAATCTTTTGACTTCATATTGGGATCCCTCATCATTTACATGAAGTTTGAATAATTAAAGGAGAAATGTTAGAATGCAAATTATGACATTGAAGTTTAGTATTGCATCTATTACAATCTCTAAAACCTTTATATCCATTAAGTTGTAAATATTTCATAACTTGAAACTTTAAAATATCTTGTTGTGGTATGATTTGTCATGAAAAAAATTATTTAAAAGGTAAACACTATTTTGAAGTTTTAGCATCTTTTGACTTAAATTGTCACCCATGACTTTTAAGGAGTGAATTTACCTCCCCAGCAACTAATTGTACATTTTTAGACTGTAATTCAAAAATATTTAAAAAATTTTGAAAGATAAGAGGTCTCACCATGATCTTACTTACCCTGATCATGGGAAACTAATGATATTGGTATTATCATGATTGGTCACCGAGCCAAGATAATGGCTTGTGGTTGCATAACTATAAGACAAGAGGTCTCATCAGGAGCCAACTTGTTCAATATCATTATAACTTGTGAATGACATTGTCATTATCTAGTCACCAAGCCAGGACAATGGCTTTCAAGTAGCTTAAAATGAAAATTTAAAAGAGAAAAAAACCAATACCTCTAAAAATACTACAATAAGTGGATGGGATACTCGTAAAATTTGGTTAAATGGTAACTCTGTCAAGGCTATGGATGCCTGCTAGCAACAATGGCTCTACCAATCACAAATAAGTCTATCTAAAATGCTAACCTTCTATAGCTCTCTAATTTATCTTTACAATTGATTAAATGACTCACAAAAATAATGAAGATTTTCATCCTTAACCAGTTGTGAAAAAATTACAAAGTAATGAGTTCTTTTAATCAGAATAATCTTTATCAATCTAAATTTCAAATATTCACACATTTCTAAGATTTTTTCTTTAATAGTTAAAATCTCATTTACTTTTATAGAGATAACAGCTTCACTCAGTGTGTCGGCAATTGTTGTAGTACTCAACAACACCCGCCCCCCATTTTTTTTTTGTAAGCTAGGGTGGTACCTTCCTTTTCTATTTAATAAACAATTTGGTCCAGATACAACATTCTGGTGGCCTCAAATTTCCCATATGGGAAACCAAGTCTGTTGGCCACCTCAGTTCGTTATAAGCCATCCAATAACACAATTTAATTAGTCTTTCTATCCATGCTACATGAACAACACATCTAAAAGCACTAAACATACTACACACTAACATACAAACGTCTAAAAGGAAAAACTAGCTGCAAAATAATCAGATAAGAAAACTGTAAAGGACTAATCCTTCCGGTCTTCTTCACCAGAATCTGCATTAACAGGTGTTGCCGTCAAGTCATTTGGTGCGGGTGACAATTTCTTTAACTATTTTTGGATTTCATCCAGCTTGTTGTCTTGCATTATCATGATGATCTGCAAGTTTTTCATTTCATTTTTAATATTAGGCATGCATTGAGCTATTGCTGCCACTTCTCCTGCCACATGCTCCAAAGCCTTAGCTAGTAACCACTTCAAAACCCAGTATACGTGTAGAACTTGTTGATACAGTGTCATTTGGCCTCTAGTATGCCCTAGGTCGAGGATAATATCTCCCAATTCCTCCATCTCAGGTTCCAATTCCTCTTCCATTATATTGTCTTCCATCTCTTGAATTAGCTTCCGAATATCTGCATCCGTCCCTTCTCTATAGGATCGAGCAGTGTCCTGTCGTCCTCATGGTTTTCCTTCCTTTCCTCTACCTTGCCGCCACTAAGGTTGATGGATCGTTTTGGCACTGCTGGCTCTCTCGCCCTCTGCCTCCGCGGCCCCTACCTCTGCCTAGGCGAAACATTTTCTCCTTTATCGCATCCTGTTTGCAGTTATCAATAGCAAAGGTTAGCTTTTGGGGTGTTATAATCTTATCATCAGTCAGCATATATTTGTCACTTAACCTTCCAGCCCCACCCCAACTATCCTCGTTGTTCTGTATCATCAGAGGACAAAGGAAGGTGGTCAAGCTCTCTGTCATGCTTCCCTCCCCCTGGATGGGGTTCTTAGAATACTTGAGCTGACCCTTAGCCTCACTAATAAAATTCCCCACCATACCTATGCTCTGATCCTCTCTCTTCCTCCCCAGGCAACCCTCTGACCCATTCAACCTTAGCTCTTCTCCTGCAAATCCCATCTTACCACTCTCTACGGCCTTACTGTGCAGGGTCGTGTAAAAAGCAAACTCGCTCAAGCACTGCCCCTCCCTAGCAATTCCAGTCGTTCTCCCTCCCTCCAACAAACTAAACAGGCCAAAGTGAAATGCAGGAGGAGAGTCAAAGGGGACATACCCGAAATCATGCTCACCCGCCGAAGATCCCTACTCCTACGCTACATCGTTCTCCTTCTCCCTTCGCTGCATATTAAGTTTTTCTCCCACCCTTTCCACCCTCATGTATCCTAGTCCATCTGGCCCACGTCCCATCCCACTACTGCCACCACTTATTACCTCCTCTCTCCCTTCACTTCTTCCACTACGCTGCCTTGAAATTCCCGCAGGCATTTGATCTCCGATGAGGGCAGTAGGTGGTTGTCCTGGCTGTCCTCTCCCTTGCGTTGTCCACTTTTTTGTACATTCCCTCTTTATCACCTCAATCGGGGGCCACCTATATCCACTATCCTAAATTCATGTCTTCATGGCAATCTTGGGCAATGATTACTTTGAGGGGCGCTAACCTAGGCTCCTCTAGTTGGGCCCCCCAGATGCTATCGAGCTTACCTCCTTGTTTGTTACTTCCACAATTTGCGAGGAAGTCTGCTGCTCTATTGCCTTCCCTTCTAACATGATTGATGATCACATATTAAAATCTCTTTATAATGGTTTCTAAGTCTTGAACCAGGCTCACCATCCTCTAGCTTTCTGTAAATTATCCCATGTCTTCCCATTATTGAGTTTTCTTATCATGTCAGCAACCAACTGAGAATCTCCTTCTACTTCTAGGTTGTTGTAGCCATTTCTTATCTCTGTTCTTAGTCCTTCGTAGACTGCCATAAGCTCTGCTTCATTATTACTCATAATTTCTCCATAGTCTGAGTATATCCATCTTGTTTTGCCTTGGTCATCCCTGAATATGCCACCGATCCCTGCCGACCCCGGATTGCCTTTGGAGGCTCCATCAAAACTCAGTTTGATGAAACCTACCGAGGGATGAGAAAAATGATTAGGGCTAATGCTACGTATGTCAAGGAGTTTCCACATCTGAGGTGTTACCATTCCTTCCTCTAAATTAAGCTTATTCAAAATCTATTCTTCCTCAGGTGTTGTTTTCCAATCTTCTTGACTCCATTTTTCTGCTAGAGTAGTTTCTCTTATATGACTCAGGGTTCCTTTCCAGACCTACACTAGAGGTAGCTCTTTGTTTGAAAGATTCTCCTATTTCTTTCTTTCCATATCATCCATATATTCATGCCTACTGCTATACTCCAGGCTCTTCTTACCATAGGGCTCATGAATTGACCCCATCCCCATTGTTTTATAGTTTCTTTGATGTTTTGATGATCTCTATTTATTCTGCCAAAAAGTATTCTTATTTCCTCCCATTGCTATTGGGCTACATGACAAGAGTTCAAGAAGTGTTCCTGTGTTTCCTGATCCTGTTTACAGAGACAACATCTAGGGGAACCCTGAATTCCCTGTTTTTGGAGTTGATCCCAAGTTAGAATTTGCCCTTTACCAACCATCCATAGGAAGTGAGTCACTTTCGGCCACCAATTTCCCTTCCATATTTGTTTCCATAAGGGTGTCATGTCATCTTGGTCCTATTATGTAATGAGATTGTATGCTTCTTTTATCATGAAGTTTCCTTTCATTGAATGCCCCCATCTCAATATATCTAGACTTGTTCTAATAGCTATTTTCCTTGTCTTCATTTCTTTTATATACATCTCTCTTTGTTCCATATCAATATGCCTATCCCATTCCTCTGGATTTTTCTAAGTTCTCCAGGATTCCTCTTGGTGAGCTTTGTTCCAGAATTCTCTAACATAGTTCAAACCTTCCTATTTTGCCTTCTAGCATGTGTCTCTTAGAGCCTAAAAATTATACAGCTTCTCCCTTCGTTGCCAAGCCTCTTCCCAAAATTTGGCTGAATTTCCATTCCTAATTTCCCAGAAGGCATGCTTGGATACTATGTCTCTGTTTTGGCTGGCCAGCTTCCATATTGTTGAGCCTTTCGGGGTTTCCTCCAGTCTTAAGATTTCCTCTGGTGTTGCTGGAATGTTATATTTTTTTGTCCATATTCTTTTCCATAGGTCTCCCCCTTCCATCATCCATCTCCACCAGAGTTTGGCTCCCATTACTTGGTTCAAAGAGTAAAGGTCTCTCAGGCCCAACCCCCCTTCATCTTTACTCTTAACCAGGCCCTTACAGGATATCAATGCCCACTTTCTTTGTTGCTTCGGTCCTCCCCAGAGGAATTTTTTGAAGATCTCCACCATTTTGGCGTACACACCTTTGGGGGTAGCCATTGCCAAGAGTTGGTAGATTGGAATCGATTGCATGAATGCCTTAACCAGTATTACTCTTCCTGCTATATTTAGGGTTTTGAAGGACCAATTGGCCAATATAGTAGTAAATTTATCAATGGTTTGTTGCAAATTCACCATCTTTAGAGGATTCAGGGCTAGCGGGGTTGCAAGATATTTTTTGGGTAATTCTCCCGAATAAAAACCTAATAATCTTGTTAAATATGCTTTGACAGTTCTGGCGGTGTTGAAGAAATATATGCAAGATTTTTATTTATTGATTTGAGTACGAGAGGCTTCCATGAAGAGATCTAGAATCCCTTTTATTCTTTTTACTTCTCTGAGAGAAACTGCGTAGAACAACATGATATCGTCCACAAATTGTTGGTGTGTGATCGGGAGGTTATTCCCCCAAATCTGAAGCCCTTTGATTTTCCTTTCCCTCAATTCTTTTTTGATATGTCTTCCTAACCCCTCTACCGCAATGATAAACAAGAAGGGGGACAGAGGATCCCCTCGTCTCAATCCTCTAGAGGCCTTGAAGGTTGTGGATGGTGATCCATTCAGAAGAATGGAAAACTTCGGGGTAGAGATCATGGTGGAGACCCATGCTATCCATCTATTGCAGAAACTAGAGGCCGTTAGTACTGATTTAAGATATGCCCAATTCAGATGATCATAAGCTTTGGAGAGGTCTAGTTTGATCATCATTCCAGCATTTTTTCTGGTTTTCAAAGAATGCATTACTTCTTGTGATGCTACCAATCCATCCAAAATTTGATGCCCTTCCATGAAACCTGTTTGTTCCAGGGAGATAATGCTAGAAAGGATTGTCTTAAGTCTTTTGGCCATAATAGTTGCAATAATTTTATAAGTCACATTGCAAAGTGCAATGGGTCTAAAACCTTGGGGTCTTCAGACTTAGCAGCTTCAGGAATAAGAGACAGGAGAGTTGAGTTTAAGCTTGGACAGACCTTCTAGTTTCTTCGCAATTCTTCCACCACTTCCAAAATGTCTTGACCCAAGAATTGCCATCCCGCCTGGTAAAATTCCAATGTGAATCCATCTAGTCCGGGAGCTTTATTCCTCTTCATCCCTTTCATGATCTCTTCCACTTCCTCCAGAGTTTTTGCCCTCATAAGAGTAAGGTTTTGGTCTCTGATAATCATGCTTGGTATCTCATTGTAAATTCTCCCAGTAGCTTCTCTTCTGTCTCGTTGGGGCTCCATAAGGAGGTCTTTGAAATGCCTTAATAGAGTTGGTTCCATATCCTCATGTTGAGTTAAGCAGATTCCTTTTTCGTTCTTTATAGAGAAGATTTTGTTTCTCTGTCTATGCTGGATCATTTCCTGATGGAAGAACTTCATGTCCTCTCCCCTTCTCATAGCCTCAACAACCCCCCGATTTAGTTTTATTTTAGTCATATAAATAAATAATGGGGACAATTTTTTTAGCTTTTTAGTGCTCAATAACGATAAGGAATTTTTGAATTTGTAGTAAAAAACCCTTTCACTTGAAAGTTTCTATTGTCATAATCCAAATATCAGAGATGAAACCTTACAAATGTTACGATAAATGAAAAACTTGATAGGCCTTTTGTTATTTAATTAATACATCATCAGAAGATTCATATCGGATCATTATAATATTGTAACTTTCCTCATAAGAAAGTTATGACAAAAACATTCTCCAATCAAACATTCTCAATAGTTATTATTATTATTAAAAGGGTTTGTTGCTAAAAGGTAATGTTAAGTCAAGTGCTTCCTGTTTAAAATGAACACTTTAAAATTTGTTGGCCCCACAACTACCACATGGTATATCGACATCCATAAATATCATAACTTTTGAGGTGTGACATGCTTAAAACTCCTGACACCTCAAAGCTCTGATACTTAGTGCTTCTACTATCCCTTTCTTCCGATATTCGATATTCTAACATCCATTGCTTTCGATATCCAATATTGTGATTTTGGTCCCCTCCGGTATCATAAAACTTCAGGTATTCCCATATTTAGCCATATTGGGACTTTCATATTAGGTGCTCACTCTTTAAATTCCCTATATTCCATATGCCGATATAAAATTCCTTAAATCTCTTCCCACCTCCACTTATAGTCATTATGTCCTTAAACATGAATTATCAAGAATCTCAAATATTGTAACCTTTTAGTGTGCATCCAAGTGAATTCTCTGATATATTTCTTCTGATATGTTGATGTGTTCAAGATCCACGTGAATTTGCATTTTTACATTTAATTTCCAAAAGTGGCAAATTTATGGTTTTCAAGATTCTAAACAGATTTATTCATTGTGGTTTGATTTTATCATAATTTTCCCTTTAATAAAGAAATTGTTATGTAAAATCATCGTTTTCACTAAGTCATTCAGGGGAAGGAATTATCATTCAGTCTTATGTTTTTCCATTTCATGCCAGCCCCGATAAACAAAACTCAAAAGAAATGTCTAAAGAAACTATGGCAAATAAGAAATTGGTTACTCAGCAGCAGCTCGCTGCTCAGCCAGCTGAAAACCTCAATACACCAGGATTATTTTTCGACATAGTCTGTTCTATAGATGTTAGAAGTGCCTCTTGGGAATCTATCTATCGACTATTCGAAGATGAAGGACCAAGGGTCACCCAAAGAATAACTATAACTGAGGATTTTGCTCCAATTTCTAATACCACCTATAGCGATGTTGCAAATTCATTTTTAAATAGAATTGTTGCTTGACCCAAGATCCTTCCCTATATAGATATGATCTAGTGGGTCATGGAAAACTTGAACATTGCAGAAAGGAAATTCATGACATGGAATGAAACAGTCATCGACTCTTTCAACAATAGTGATTTCAATGAAATGTACCATTTGCCACCGCATCAGTGCAAATATAACAAACAGTTTGGAGAAATTCATGAGCAACATTGATCATGCATCAAAACCTATTAAGGAATGGAGAAGAGACCCCAACAAGCATAAGCATGAGGAAAAGGGTATGTATGCAGTCGACTCTCTCACTGGTACCTATTATCAAATTGCTGCCATGGTATGTAGACTCTTTACTTATCCTAATACTCTAAAATTATTTGATCAATGAAATCAATTAATTGGCGCTGCCTCAGAAGGATATATATTAGAAATGGGAAATATATTATCTGGTAACTTAGCCACTCACATCCGAAATTTTAGGATTAATCGTACAATTACATAAAATAGTTTCCTCCTTTCTACATGAGTGCCTATGTAATGGATGCCCTATGCTTCACTATGGATTTCACCTCCATGGGATGGAAATGCTCCCTAGAGGACCCAACTCCTATTCATATATATCACAACACCCTTTGGGACTCCAAGTATCATGCTCACTTTCATAAAATATGACAGGGTGTTATGATGCTTATTTATCAAATTATCTTTAATAAGAGAACTCCTAGGGTTTCCCCAAAATCCAAGATACACCTACTCCGATTTGGGAATTGGTTTGGTGAGGAGTTATTTACCTACATCTGTGTCTTTATTAGTCTTTCTAATCCCCATGTCTTGCCTTTGTATGTCCCTGACAAAATTCTGCCTCGAGAGATAGCATATCAAACCATAGGTAATGGAATTTCTAAAGTATTAAAAGAATCCAATAAGAAAGTATGGCCTACCTTTCCTCTTCATTGTGGTATGTATACATTGGATAATTTCAAACATGCAGTTGGTGAGATTAACTCTATTTTAGAGTTTAATTTTCCTACTATCCCTAGCAGACAATACAATCTTCATGGAACTGTCAAGAAGGTTACTACATAGGAAAGCATCGAGAAATTCTCTCATGAACCAGACCAGTTTAATGAATAATTTGAAAAAGTATCCACCTATTCAATGGTTACTAGACAATCAGCAGAGCATTTAACTCCACATGAAATGACTCATTTGACCCAATACAGGGAAGAAAGGCTATCTAGTTTACCTATAGACTCATTAAAGCTTCCCCAAGAGAGCATGGCTCAAGAAAAGGTTATAGTTGTTTCTTCTTCATAGGTTATTGACACCCCTCAACCAAAAGAGACATGGGCTTCTTCTTCTCAGACTGAAGGTATTTTTCCAAGTTCCAAGATTGAGAAGATATGGGAGCAATACAACTAGGTTATGAAAGGGAAGGAATCTCAAGTTTTGAAGACTCCCTCACAAGAAAAGTTCTCAAACACTTCTGAAATTTCATAAAATAATCCAATTAAAATAAAGGCCTTTGATAAGCCTTTGGATATTGAAGACATTGAAATTATACCAACATTTCGAACCTTTGAGTTCATATTGAGGGTTGAAGAGATTCCCCCCTTGACATATTCTACAGTGATGAACATAAATCTATGGTTAAAAGGAAAATTGAGCAGTATCAGGCCTTAGTTCTTAAAAATGCCTCTTTTGAAGTAGTATGGAAGGGCTCAATGTCCACTCCTTTGGAGGAACTAGGGAGACCCACTCAGTTCACAAGATCTTATTATTTCGTAACTATGGGCAAAGCCATTGAAATACAACAGTTATTGAACTAAAAGGAGGAAAAAAATTTGCAGTTAGAACATATTATTGATAGTGAGAAACATAAGATTGCTATTCAATGGCAGGGACAGCTTGTTGAGCTCCAAAATAGTTTCAATTCCCTTAAAGTTGAACATGACTCCAATTTGCAGGTATGAGATTCTCGGGTTCAGGAATTACAGAAAAATAAAATAAAAAATGAACAACTAAAATTTAATCCAGAATTAACATAGTTCAAAAAGGAAGTAGGAGAATTAAACACTCTCCTTGCTCAATAGCAAGTTATATTCTATTAGAAATTTTCCTTTATTCATGATTTGTGTCACACAGTTGGTTCCCTAGTGTTATAGACATTTTTGGGCACTGCAACCCTAATCATAAATGTCCATAAACTGAGGGCTCCTAAGTCCCTAAAAGTGTTGCTTCACTCCCTAAAGGAACAAGGTCAGCTGATTACATCATCTCCCAGAAGTTCTCCACAAAAAACTGCTCAGAACTGGTCAAAACTAGACCATACAGAATGCCCAGTGCAGAGGGTGTGATGCATATCACCTACTTAGTGTAAAAGGTGTGATGCATACTGGATATCCCCTCTGTAGGGTGCGATGGGTGAGAATGGACAAATGGCAGAGACAGTTTGCGAGGTGGAGGATCATAGAATCTTCCAGAAACTTCTCCTCTGACACTTGCCTCTCTGATTTCGCCCAGGGATGAGTAAGAGATCATTAATCTCCAAGTGGAATCAAGAACTATTAGAGAGGACACTAATCAAAATCCCAGAAGCTTACTCACCCCCCTACAATCATCTATATATGGATCCCTCATCACAAAGATCTAGAGGCTGGAATCTTGTATCATGTAGAGAAGAGCTGTTGGTTTCCTGGTGTAATATCATAGTGTTGGGTGATCTAAGTTTTACATGAGGTGAAGAAGGGCTTTCTTGCTGGAGGATGATGCTGGGTCAGAAAAATTGGTTGTAATCCTCTTGCTATTCTTGATATTAATAAAGTTATTCAAGTTTTCCTCCACATTCTTGTATGTTTGATTGTATATGCATTTGTGTGGTCAATACATATTTGGTCCTGTGTTGTTTATCACTATAGATATTTGTTCTTTGATAGTATTACACTGCTTTGATTCTACAGGTGCTCTTTGAAGCTGGGTAGACGAAGAAGAAGCGACAAAGATCTATCGGGAAGGAGAGGAACCAGGCAAGGAACCAAGCGTAAGACTAAGGTTGGTGTCCTTTGTTCCCCTCTTATCTATTTTTCATAAAGGAAAGCGAAAGTAGTTTTAACTTATTTGTTTATAAGATAGCTACCAGTCTTAGTGGGAATAGCAGCTCTAAGTGGACACTATTCCCGGTAACACCTGGTGGACCAATTATCTGAACTTAGAACATACTTTGATGATATTGAAGAAAAAGGTTCAGGTTTCATAACGTGGCAAGACAATGATGATGGGAAATAAGTTGATCTCCATAGGATAGAGGAATCAAAGAAAGAAATATTCTTCAGAGAATGGGAGATCTAACTTTAGCATGCAGAGACAACAATATTCAATGTAAGGGATATCTCTAACAACCTCATTGAAACAATCAACGATAATTTTTTCGAGGCGAAACATATTTCAGAGATCCCTGAGGGAACTCTACTAGTTATCAAATTGCTATCCAAAACGTGGCAGGAATTATCCAAGAAATGGGCTGAAAAGGTTGAACAACTATCTAAAATTGACATGGAATGCTATTGGCAGTTCTTATTCAATCCTCACAGCCAATGGTTAATGCTCAGATGCTTATTTTAACACAAACACTCACATGCTACCAGCGTTAAAGGATGACATATTTACCAGTCAAATTTGTATTCAGATGAAGACTCCACTTGAACTAAAGCCCATGACTGACATTTATGAACTTCAACAATGAATGAGAGGGCATTCCTCCTCATAGACTTTGTGAAGTTGTTACAATGAATTCTAAAATTGTCTTGTTGATTTATTTTAAGCATTGTTTGTTGAAACCACTTCATGTTTCTACTCTACTTAGCTATATCAATATTTCATTTTGAAACTATAAATCTCCTTCATTTGTATGGAGAAGGGGTTCTGAATTTTGGAAAGAAAGCTTTTGTTTGCACTATTGTGACTCAAGTTATCTTAATAGAAAGTTGAACCAGTACTATTTTCTCATGAGCATAGTTACGATATATCGGGTACTTCTATATGTCTATTATTGCTTTTCTTAAGAGTTAAATGGTTATTTGATGACATTTATCATATATCTGTTGCAAGTAATCATACATTTTTCACTACTGATATGTGTGATTAAAATCATATATTATATGAATAAACAACAAAATCTTATATGTGTAATGAATTCATCAACTAATTTAATTAAATATTTAATTAAATTAGTTATCATTATCCACTTTAACCTCATAATAACAAGATTATCTATATTCTCATGTTTCTTATGATTTCATTTTGAATCACATATATAGATAATCTTTCCCGGGATAGATATTTAGTTTAAGTATTCTTTGTTTTCAGTTTTTACTAAGTCATAGCATCACACTTATATATTCCATCCATTTTTATAATTTATTTTAAGGGAAACTGGTTCCATAATCCCAGTTGGAGCCACCATCTTAAATGGAAAAGGATTTTCTCTAAGGTCCCGATTGTGTAGTTTTCCCTTATGTCAAGGTTGACATTTTGAGCCTTCAACACTTCACTGATGCAAATTTCAAGGTATCATGATAAAGTTAAATCTCAATTATTGTCTCATGGATTGAACATTTGGAAATTCGCATGTGAAGGATATGGATAGAATCCACTTGTACCTGAATTTTTGCTGTAGAATGATCAAGCCAGATGCATAATTTATCAAAATATTGACAATACAAATTTGAAGAAGTTTGCAAGTCTAAAATATTATAAAGAGATGTGGGAAAAAAATAGAGACCATGTTTGGAGATGGCAACAGTAAAAATAGAGAGGACGAGAAGAAGAGCAAGAAGAAGAAAAAGAAGAAGGGTACTCAAAAGGAAGAAGCTCGATCACAAGAGTCTCATCCTCCTAGTGCAAATGGTTCAACAATAATGTGAAGAAATCAAAAAATCAAGAACCAAAGGTATTGCAGTAGAATGAATCCAAAGGTATAGATACTAATGATTTTCTTTTGAGTTATTCTTTGGATGGTTCATATTTTATTCATGTCGAATTTCCTTGTGAAGATGAGGATAATGTTGAGCTTCTTAGAGCTGAGTATGATTCTGCCATGGTCGTTATTGAAAAAAAAAGCATTGAATTTAATAAACTAATAGTTGCATGCAAAGACAAATAGAAGTTATTATATATCTATGATGGTAAGGAGGCCAAGATCAAGGAGGAAATTATCATCTTGAGGTTTTAGTTGGCAGAATTAGAAAGAGTTGAAGAAGGAACAAGGAAATAATACAGAGAAAAGGAAGATTAGTGTGAGAAATTAGAAGTTGTAGTGATCTCCATGAGGAAGCAACTGAAGATGGAAAATAACACCGTAGCCTTGGACAATTTTCTTGAGGAACCAAAGATTGCCATTGGATAGATATGGTCATGGTTTTCAAAGGGGAGATTCAAGTTCGCATGTAGGAAAGAACAACAAAGTAGAACCAAAAAGACTTGTAGCGAACAATGGCAATAGTAAGAGTAGAAAATAAGGATACAAGTAGCAAATCCACCAGCAACAGAGAGGAAGACCTCAAGGAGCACCTACATTTGCAATATCATTTGCTCCTAGGGTCATAGATTGTGGTAGATCTGTCAAATTCCAAAGGAATCAAAGTCCTTTTATTCCTTTGATGCACGAGGTAGAGTGTTATAGTTGTCATAAGTTCAGGCATGTTGCAACCAAATACAGGAGTATAGTGTACAAATCCAGTCAACAGTATGAGAAACCAAGGAGATTGGCCATCAAGTGTAATTGTGATTTTAATGGTTATTGTTACTCATGCAACTTGTTTGGCCACAAGGCAGTTGATTGTATATCTAGTCCATGGAGGAGATATGTGTTATATATGTGGCATATATCTAGCATGAGAAACAGGATATTTGATCCCCTTGCTACGTATCTTGGGCATGTGGAGTGCTACACATGTTACAATGTTGGTCATATGGCAAGAGACTGCATGTTTCCTAGTTCTTCAAGGAAAATCAAGTGAAAGCAGCAGATTTAGAGAGGACCTAGAAGAAAACCAAAGAATAATGAAAATAAGCATCCCAAGGCTATGTGGAGAAAGAAGAAATAGCAACCCATAAAGTAGAGAGATCATCCCCCTCTACAGTCTATGGTTACCTCATGTATATTTATAGAGGAATATAAAAGTTCATGACGGGTGCATAACTTCAGGGGAGTGTATGACAGCAGTGTGGCACCTTGATGAGTTAGTGGAGATAATTAGCAATAGCATGGTATTCTCACAAGCCTCATGCACTTTCAAGTATGTACGATCAACCTTCCTATAGTTCAGTAGAAAAAGTTCATTTTTCAACGGTATATATTCTCTTGGTCTTCACTCACAAGTTGGTTGAAAATTTTGTACAACCATGCAAAGAAGGAGATCATTGTTTCCACCATGCATAGAGGAGCAGGATTGATGCAAAAACCATGTAGAGCACTCTTATGTGCATATGAGTAGCCACATATCATCCATGTATTTATCATTGAGTTGCTGGTTGCATAGTTATGGTGTCAAGCATGCTTTGTAGAGAAGTCTTGTATTGGTTGAGTGGTCTATGTCTTGGAGAGAGGTATGCATCTTGGTTATGCATTGGAGATAGTTTTGAGCATGATGTAATAGCCATATGTTTTACATTGTACATCATAATTTTCAACCATGTAATCTTATATGCAGCCCTATACCATGTTGTTTCATCATTTGGATGTTGGCAGATTAGTCCTAGTCATGAGAAAGAGTCATGGCTCATTTCATGCATATGTTGATGTGATTTTTGCTTAAGAGACGAGAACTATTACAACCACTTATTGGTTGATTGGTGTCATGTATTTTAGCCATTTATAGGCCCTTGGATTCATTATGTATCCATGTACTATCATGTCTCTCTTATGGGTCATTGGTTGAGCCATGTGAGTGATGAGAGAAGAGTCATGTTTCAGCCATATGTTGGTTGTTTGGAGGCATTGTACATCCATGATAGATCATTCATATTTCCATGTATTAGATCTATAAAGCCCTACAATCATTCTATATATTTTGATCCATGTCGAGTGGCATCTTGTATGTAACAAGGAGGCATTGACAACAACAATGGTAGCATGTACAATAGTATGGAAAAATGTTTTTGCAACCCCATTGTATGTTTCGGGGGGTTTTTTCAGCCTAGAAATGGAGGGAATTGTATGGTGTTGGTCTAGAGACATAGTATTAAATAGTGTTAACATGTTTACTTGCTGATTTTTTGGCATGGTGATGGAATGAGGAGCTGATTTGTTTCCATCTTCATATCAGTTGATATCAGCAATGTTTATGCATACATATCCACCCTTTGCCATTGATGTCAAAGGGGAAGAGTGAAAGCCACAAGAGAATGATATTATATCAGTTTTAGTGTTGTGGTTGTAGGTTGACATCAAATCCAAAAGGTGATCATGTTGGACATGTTGTTAGTGTTGGCATTGATGTCAACCTAGTGGTCCTCACGATGTCAACCTAGTAGTGATGATCCTCATGATATCATCCTAGTAGCAGTGGTCCTCATGGTCCTATTAGTTCACAAAGTATCATAGTGATGGCATTGATGTGGTGGCCCTCATGATCTTAATTTTTTACCAAAGTGTTTGGCTACAGACTCAACAATGGAGTCATTTGATTGATGACATTCAACTTAGGATGTCAATCTAGGTGTTTACTAGAGTAGGTAGCTGAGGAGTTGATTATGTTGTCTTTGATTTAAAAAAGGTTGGAAGCCCTGACATGCTAATCAGTGAAAATGGTTGGAGGCTTTTATGTGTTTTTTTAGAGACTTTACATCATCTTATAAAGGGTCTGCATGGTTAGAAGTGTAGTGAGAAAGGCTCAATTTGACTTTTCCTTGGTCAAATTAAGTAAATCAAATTTCCACATCAGCAAGACAACTTGGAGCTAGTTAACTGAGATCACATGTCTCTTTTCACTCGGTTAGCTTAGTAAATTCAAGTTATATGGCTTGGGGTTCAGTGAAGCATGTGTGCTTGCTAAATTTTAGTAATCCAAATCAGTTATTTCTAGTTGTATTCATGAAAATACTTCCAACTATTGAAAGAACTAGTTGGAAGGTCATTTTTGCAGTGGGACAACATTATAACTTAGTGATCATCCAGTTAAATGTAGATTTTTTTTGTAGGTTCAACAACTTTTGTGATATGCTAAAGCACAAGACAAGAATCTATTCTACTCTTTAGCAGAAACTCAAATCGATTAATGAAAACAATAAGCAGAAAACAAAGAATATCAATTGCACATAACACAATATTTCTCTAGGGAAATCAACTACTAAAAACCCTGACTATCTATATTGCATTAACCAGGAGATCTGAGAAGAAAATACAATGATTTTTCAACTTGAAAAATTCTTGCAGTAATACAATCTAACTCTCTGCCTCACAAGCCAGCTCAAGCCAACACTTAGCCAATTCTGTTGTCTGCCAAGCCCCTAATTCCTTGCGTAATTTTTGAGAGACTTAACCCATATTTAATTGGGAAATCCACTCTCCATAACTATGCAATACATCCGTAGGCCCTCAACTTATTGCATGCACCATCTGTAGAACTCAAAAAATTATACAACTGATAGTAAACTATCCCTAAAATCTAATCTCAACTAGGTCTTCCTCTAAAATTGACATGCATGAGTTATTTATGAGCGAATCTTTAGTTAACTAGTGTGGGACTAAGGATGCACTGGTGCTTGTCCCCACTATTAGACCTCCTACTAGTTCCTCAGTTAGAACTAGTTTGACTGACTATAACTCAATTAGATTGAGTTAATTAATTTCAACTCAAAAGAACTCAATCTAGGCCCCTAAAATTTAGGGATCAATCTACATGACTGTATATAGACTTCTAACTCGAATTTCCTAAGTCAATTAAGTGAATTTAACTTAATTAACTAATACAAGTTGCTATGAGAATATAATTTCGATTTAATTCAAGGACAAATCAAACTAGAATTTCTTGTTGCTATTTTTAAGACTCCCTCTCAACAAGAAATGGATTATTTGCTACCCTGATCCTGCCTCTGTGAAACTTGAATTTGCATATTGACAAGGCCTTTGTCAAAATATTTGCATCCTTCTCCTTTGTGGGAATGTACTCCAACAACATAATTCTCCTTTGCACACAATGTCGAAGATGATGATACTAGATATCGATATTCTTGGACCGATCATGAAAAAATGGATTTTCAGAAAGTTTGATACAACTCTGATTGTCACAGTAAATCACAGTTGGATCCATCTACTGTCCAAACAAACCAACAAGAATCTTCCTCATTTAGATAGCCTCACAAGGTGCTTGACTAGCAGCCATGTACTATGCTTCTGTTGAACTGAGTGCCACTGATCTATGTTTCCTATTGTACCAAGAAACAACTGTTGACTGAATACTAAAAAACCCACCTGATGTGCTCTTCTTCTCAAATGGACTCCCTGCCCAATCTACATTTGTGAAGCATTGAAGTTTCACTCCCTATGTCTGTTTGTACCATAAACCATACTGAGTAATGCCTCTGAGGTATCTCAACACATGTTTGGATTCCTTCCAATAAAACTTGGTCGGCTTAACCATCGTTTGACTAAGGTGGTTAATTGCATAGGTCATGTGTTCACCAAATACATGAGTGAACCCACAAGCTTCCTGTAAATAGTAGCCTACACTATTTCACTCGAAGTAGCATCCTCCTTCCTCCAGTTACCTACTAGGGGAGTCTCCATGGGTTTACTGCTCTCCATGTGAAACCTTTTGAGTATCTCGTTGGCATACTTTCCTTGAGAGACAAAAATTTTCGCATCACCTTGTCATACTTCCATACCTAGAAAGTAGTGCATGAGCCCCAAGTCCTTCATTTCAAACTCTCTTGCAAGATCCTTTTTGCAAGACTTGATCAACTTATGATCCCTGTCATAATCAAATCATTAACATATAAAACAATAATTAACAATTTACCTTCAACCACAATATGGTAGAGGTTTGCATCTATTTCAATTTTAGTGAAGCCAAACCTGGTGAAATAGTAGTTAGTCCTGGTGTACCAAGCATGGGGTGCTTGTTTCAGTCCATACAACACTCACTTGATATAGCACACATGTGACTCTCTATTGGAGGTCTCAAATCCTTCAGGCTGCTTAATATATTCCTCTTTCTCAATGATGCCATTGAGGAATGTTACATGTACATTCATCTGATGTATCTTCCATCCCATCTATGGTGATAGTGATAGAATGGATTTTATTGATGAGTACCTTGCAATAGGAGCAAAGTTGTCATCGTAATCAATCTCCTCCACCAAAGAAAAACCTATGGCCAAAAACCTAGCCTTATGTTTCTCCACACTACCATAAGCCACTTGATTTACCTTGTAAATCCATCAGGAACTCACCAGTGACTTGTCTGCCAGTCTTGGGACCTGTTGTGGTAAAACACAAACCCCACCCCCTCCATTTTTTCACTTTTAAATCTCACATGGGGACCCTTTTAACTGATCATTTGATAATATTATTATTGGATTATGAGAATGTGGATGGCCTAAATAAGTTTGAGATGTCTTTATCTGTCTAGCTAAATTTGTTTGACCTCATTTGGATTAGTTGTTTGCGAATTATGTTTGTTTGAAGATTGGATGTGTTTTAGCTACTTGACTTCATGGCTTTTGCATGGGTCGATCATGTATTGGTTGTTACAATAGGCTCTTTGTGTGATTGGTGATTAGATTTTACGATCATGACATCATTCTATTACTGGTCACAAGAAGGCGATGTGGCACCTTTAGTTACCACATCACCTTACACTTCATGTTGGTTGCTTTTCTCCTCCACTTAGCGTGACACCTACATTGAAAAAGATGAATCATTAATTAATTTTTCTTTAACCATATTGTAAATAAATTTTCACATACATTGTAAATACATGGTATATAATAAAGCAAAATAAGCAAACACATTGATTAATTTAACTTAGTAAACCTAATATCATCAACCTTTTCTATATAGTTTATTTAATGCATAAATAAACAACAAAACAATAATTATAAATGTGTAATTATACAATATATAACACCACCTATAATTCATTATGAGAAACGTAATGATACCCTTAGTTCCCACACATAAATTTTTGGTGTAACAATATATTTGTTGTTTAACTTAAGACTCAATGCACATGATGAACTAAAATCAGTATTACGAAAAGGAGAACGGTGTTTATTAACCGAATTATTTGAGGGACCGTAAATTATAAATATTATCCGGTAACAAAATCCATCATCGCATGGTTGACCAAGAATGAAGTAGGGTCGGTAAAAAAATTTCAAACCACACTGGTTTTTGCAACATTTCACCTTACAATTAAGTTCAACCACATTCACATGTGAAATTTATATTACCACAAATTCCCGTCAACTCAACTTTCCCCGTGGGTTGTTAAGAAATTACAGTTTTACTTTAATTTTTATTTAATTCTAATATACTTTTAATACTCATTTAACTCATTGTTTTCCATTTATTTCTAGGTATCGAGGCTGAGAGTTTAAAGAAATAGAAATCAAAGCCGGAAAATGTTGGAAATTTTTGGTAATTTCAAACAAATTACTGAACATAGAATGATACTCTGTTTTGCACAGTATCTTAACACAGGGAAGCAAAAAAAAATTCTCCAAAGAATAGAGTTTCAACAACACACATAAAAACTTTCTATTCATTAATAAACTGCCTGTTACATATTTCTTCCTCTCTCTCAGAGGGATTCACCAAGAATATCCACAAAAAAATACTCTGTTTCTGCTCCTAAAATTTATTTTTACACTACTATGTGTAAAAATAAAACTTACATTTACTGCTGTAAAAATATTCTCCTGTTCCATATGCTCAAAACCACTATAAAAAAGAAATCCCCTTTTTACTTCTTCGCACTGCTCTGCGTTTGTTCCATTTTTTTAACAAAATCAACATAAAACAAAACATAACATATGTTTTTAATTGTGCCATAAAAACTAGAACTACACCTGTAAATAAAAAACATTAAAATTAAAAACATTTATCTATGCCCATACTTCCCGTACAAAATGAACTAAAATCTTTAACTATAATTCTACGAACCACATTAAATTTCATTAATGTTCTACTGGCAAAGACTACGGTCAAGGAAACTTCCACTTCACGTTATGCAATTTATGGTTCTAGCTTGTACACAACCGTTGATCTTGTCCTTATTGATCGAACGGCTAACGGCAATATCAGGAGGCCCTTCCTTGCTGAACTTTACCGGTCGGGGAAATGGTGGTTTTGAAACCGTACTATGGACACGCGTCAACTAGTCGGTGTGTTCGGAGCCTCTCGAGGAAAAACAACTTTTGGCAAAAGGCGATGCGATAAAAAAACAGGTGGTTTTCCGCTGAATTAAATGCGCACAGTTGGAATTATTAATATTTCAATACTCCTCTTTAATTTCAACTGCTGGGTTATCAGTCATACCCAAACATTTCCTCAAAAAATCAAAACTTTTATGTCCCAGTGGTTTGGTTAGAATGTCTGCAACCTGCTTTTGAGTCCTGCAGTGTTGTAAAACAATTTCTCCATTCTTTACCAATTCCCTGATGTAATGAAACTTTGTGTCTGTGTTTTGTTTTCTTATGAAACACTGAATTCTTGGATAATGCAATAGCTGAGCTATTGTCACAAAAAATCATAGTTCATTTTGCTTGCTCTTGGCCTAAACTCCTTAACATCCTTCTTATCGAAACTGCTTGACATGCTACTGCTATAGCTGCCACATATTCAGCCTCTGCTGTAAGCAATGCTACAATAGGCTGTTTCTTAGAAGCCCATGAAATAGCTCATGAACCGATGTGAAAAACATAACCGGATGTGCTTTTCCGATCATCTACACTTCCAACCCAATCACTATCAATGTATCCAATTAAATTTGAACATTCTGAAGTAGTATATAAAATGCCAAACCTTTTAATACCTTTAACATACCTCAGAATCCATTTTTGATGTCTGCCAATGTGCTTCTTTTGGCCTCTCCATGAATCTGGAAATTAAACTAACAGCATACATTATATCTGGCCTAGTTTCAGTTAAATACATAAGGTTGCCAACTATGCTCTTGTACAAACTAGGATCAAAATCCGTGCTGCTGTCCTCTTTGCTGAGTTTTAATCCCATTACTGTGGAAGTGATTGATGCCTTGCTATTGGGTCCCTATAACACTAGTAATTACCCCATTACTATGGTAGTTGTACCCTTTATTAATATTGTTGTGCCCCTATTGCCCCCATATTGTTATTACTGTGCCCCATAGAATCCCTCTATTGTTATTTTTGTGGCTTTATATTATTATTATTAGGTCGGCTGGGTTATATAGTGACTCCTTAGACTCCTATATATAGAAAGGAGGTTTTGTCATTTGTATCATCCAAGAATTGTTCATTTATGTAATGTAAAGGAGGTTTCCCCCTCGAAGAGGCTGAATTCTAAGGCATTGATCTATCCTTTCTATCTTTTCTTGAGCTAGTTTCATTACATTCGGTATTAGAGCTTTGGATTCTAGGGTTTCGCTGCTCCAAACAGGTCATCGTGGCATTTTCGCTATAACTTTTTTTCTGTGACATTTCAAAAGTCACAAAAAAAACTCATTTGAGAAGACATCGTGCTAAATCTCGGGTCCGAATTTCAGAGCTGTTTGCTCTATATTTTCGAAGATATGATCTGAGGAAGTTGGTCCTTTTGCAAAATCCTGAATTACATTCAAAACAAGTGACTTGGGGACAATCATCATAACTTTCTCTCTGAGCATTAGATTGAAATTTCGTAGGAAGGTACAGAAAGAGGACGGACTGTAGTTTCTTGTATATGCTTTTCAGAGGCAAAGGGCAAAATAGTGACACGTGGTACTTCATACAAGTTTGATCTTCTGAAATGGTCTATAATCAGGTCACTGTGGGATATTTGGCATAACTCTTCATTGGAGAATCCAATTGGGGTCAAACTGGTGGCATTGGAAAGAGGACACAGAGGGCTACCCCAGGGTGCAATTTCAGAACTAGATGTTCTCAAAGTACAGAGATACATCAGAGGCAATATCGAGCTCCTACAAAGAAAAAAAAGGTGTGTAGATTTTTTTAAATTTTTTCTTAAGATTGGTTTGAAGATTTATTTTGAAGGAATTCAAAGGGCTAGTAGAGAATTATTATCGGTAACTGATGCCCCGAGGAAAGAAAATGCAAACACCTAGTAAGGAACCTGAAAGCTCTAGCATGACTCATGAATAAGAAGAATAAATTCTACATGATATATCAAAATTACAAGACCAAGTGCAAAAAATGTCAGCCTCACAAAAGCTAACAGAAGCTAAGATAAATGGCATGGAATCTAAGATAAAGGGTGTGGAAGCTAAGATGGACGATTGGAAGACAGATTTGAAGACAAACATGGACGATTTGAAGACAGACATGGACGAATTGAAGATAAATATGAATAAGTAGCTACAAGAAATGGTCACTAAGGGTGAAAGAGTAGTAAAGGAAACTCATGATGAGAACAAAAGAAATGTTAATCATGATTCCATAGACTCTAATGTGGGATCGAAGACCCATCATATTCCAAAAATCGATATGAGGAAGTTTGATGGCAAGGATCCCGCAACATGGATATTACAGATGGAGCAATTTTTTCGATCTCAATAATGTGCAAAACACACAAAAGGTACGTATGGCAACTTTATATTTGGAACCAAATCAGTTTGTATGGTATCAATGGCTTTGCTCTCGTAAACAATTTATCACTTGGGAAATTTTTACGGAAGAATTGATAGCACATTATGAGGATACAAAAAGCAACACCTTTTTTAGCCAATTGATAAGTCCCAAACAAAAGGGTTCAATAATGGAGCACATTGAGGAGTTCCAAAAATTGAACATAAGGGTAAAAGATATTCCAGAGGAGCATAGGATTGATGTGTTCATAGGGTCTTTAAAGGATAATATCCAACATGATGTTCACCTTTGGGAACCTGATTCATTAGAGAAGGAATTTAGGTTAGCAAGAAAAATGGAAAGCAAAATTATGGCAACCAGGAAGCATACCACTCACAACTATAAAGATAGAAGTGTTGTTGTCCCTAGCCTTCCGCGACCTATAAGGTTGACACCACAACAATTGGAAGAAAAAAGCGTAAAAGGGCTTTGTTACAGTTGTGATAGCAAATACACTAAAGGTCATAAGTGTGCTGAGAATAAATTATTCTACATAGATTGTGAAGAGGAAGAAGAAAATGAGCAAGAAAGGTTAAAAGAAGAGGATATACTGCAGGAACAAAGCCTAGATAAAGAAGAAATGAATCTTATCATATCTTGTAATGCATTGGCTGGAATTAGCACTCCTCAAACCATGAAGATAGAAGGAAAAATCAAGAAGAAAAAGGTAATAGTGTTGATTGATTCAAGAAGTACCCACAATTTTATTCATTGTAAGATAGCAAAAGAATTGAATTGCTTCCTATATCTAGCACCAGAGTGTCAAGTGATGGTTCAAGCAGTGAAAGATCACATCGAGCATCAACAACAAGTTCTCCAACTTTTAAAGGATAACGCCACTTCGGTGCAAAATAAAAAAAAACAACAGGTAGATCAACATTGTAGTGAAAAATGTTTTGATGTAGGTGATTGGGTATTTTTATTGCTACATCTCAAGCAAGCTATTTATGAGAAGGAAACATTGGCAATACTACATGCACTTAAAAAATGGCGGCCTTACCGAATGGGAAGACTCTTCAAGGATGAGGGTTTGGAAGCATTGTTTTGTGATATTTCTATTATCCAACCAGATTGAATAAACGAAGCAAGGGATGGATGGAAGAAGGACGAAGAAGTATGGCCACTTATTCAAAAGTTGCAAAAGATCCCAATTCAAACAATATTGCAAAAAATTGAAGAGGAAGGAAAAACCATATTGGAACCTGGAGCAATCACAGAAACAAGAACCTGACAGCTACCAAATCGATCAATTTCAGAGTATCTCATCAAGTGGAAGAATTTACCCACTGAAGATTCCACATGGGGAGGACAATAATTTTATATAAAAGCATCAATAATTACTCAAGCGTTGAGGACAACACTTTTTGAAGGAGAGGGGCATGTTAGGCCCCTATACTACTAGAGTAACCCCTTATTATTATTAGTACAACCCACTTATTATATTGATGTACCCATGTAGTGCCCATATTGTTACTATTGTGCCCCATAGAAGCCCACTATTATTATTATTGTGCCCTTACATTATTATTGTTATGTAGGCTCTGATTATGTTTTGACCCCTTAAACTCCTATATATAGAGAGGAGGGTCTTTTCATTTGAATCATCCAAGAATTTTTCATTTATGTAATGTAAAGGAGGTTTCCCCCTCAAAGAGGCTGAATTCTAAGGCGTTGATTTATCTTTTCTATCTTTTCTTGAGCTGGTTTCATAACAAAACCATAGTTAGCAAACTAATGCCAGGGTAACATCGCCTGCATATACGCATAGTATGCACTTTACACACTAATGCATCTACACATTCCCAGGTCATTTAACTCTATAATGAAGTCAAATCTTCAAACCTTAAATAGTCATGACCCATTCATCAGTTCCCGTGTAATGGAACCCAATCACCGCACCTGAATCCTATTATCGAGATTATAATAAACCCTTCAGAGCCACACACACACACACACATATATATAACCTTACTCCTTTCATATGCTTTGGTTACATATATATTAACTCAAAAAACTATCAATTCTTTTAGACTTTATTTCCCATTACAAAGGGAAATACTCCCAAAACACATTTTCCTCTTTCTTATGGCTTTAGCATAGAACTTGAGGTTAAAACCTCTATCGCAATCACTATCAGTTATATCAACGGTTCATATACCTATGAATCATTACCCCTCTCCAACTCCGATCTCTGACTATCAGGTGGTTAACATATGCTTTAGCGCTAAAAAACCTGTGCCACATAAACTATCGGGCATGATAATATACAGGAATACAAAGGAAATTCCCCTCCTAGTAGCATCCGCAGACTTTAAATATATATATATATAGATATATATATATATAATATATATATATATATATATATATATTATATATATATATATATATATATATATATATATATATATATATATATATATATATATAATATATAGACCGCGACTATGATTATCATTGGGTTTGGTCTTCCCTTTACACTACTCCTCTGATCTTTGAACCTTCTGATGCCAATCACCACTATATTGATATCGGAGATATCACAATTCTGCTAATTGTTGACCCTTATCACCTTCGATCGATGATATGTGATTCAATCGTGACTATTGATCTGGCCACAATCCAACGATCCATGACTAATCGTGCATGTTCATTGCACTTCTCCAAGCCTCAATTGTGACTCAATCTCAACCATTGATTTACCAGATCTAACGGTTGCTGAGTGTTATTACTTAATTCCTTTGCCACCTATTTACTTTGATCTTACACCATTTTCTTCGGTTCTTGTGGATTCTGAGGTTTGTTAAAGGTTTTTCTTTACACCTTTGCTATTCCGTTGCACCTCCTTGTGGCTTAATCTCGCCTGCCCCTTAAGGCTTTGCCTTAATGCCTCAATGCTTTTAGAGGATTCTCCACAATCCTTTGTCTCGTTCTCCTATGCGTTCCATTTGATACTGTTTTGGCCCAATTTCACTACATTGTTCTGCTCATTCATAGCTCGCTCTTCCCTCTGATCTTAAACTCCTCACACTCCTTTGATCTCTGTCGTTCTTGCAGAGCTCTAATGGACTCAGTGATCCATTTCAATTATCCTGAATCATGCTCCCCCCTGCATCCTTCAAAATTTTGTTTGGTACAGAGCCTACGAATTCACTACAAATCACACATGAAATACTTCTTAAGTGTATTGACACAGATAGGAACCAATATTGCATTTATTAATATAAAAGCACATATTACATCTGAGACCCTTGGTCACACACACACATAGGCCTGATTCTACTATTAGTGACCTCCTTCCTGTTGCCTGTCGGCTTACATATATTTATATGGAAACATTTGGATCGAATTGATCACATCCTTTCTTTAAATCACTCACTAAATCCCTAAATCTTGCTACATGCATGCATATGTGGCAGACTTTTATCCACTCCATATTTTCTTTGTTTTAAAACAAAAAAGCCCACTGTTTTGCTCAATGGTCCACATTTATTCTCCCTTTTATGCCTAAAAGCTATCCCTTGCTCCTAGGATCATGGAACTACTTATGTTTTCATTTATTTGTTTTGAGAACATCTAATTAAATTACACTTAAGGTTTAAATGTTGCACGAACTTGATACTTAGAAAAACTATTTTCTAAAATGCACGACCCATTATGTCTACTATTTACAATGATTTTCTTTGGGCTGAATTCTCACGCATCAAGAAGCTAAACAAAAACTAGGAGGACAAGACAGGGACCCAACTTCTACTAATATTCCAACCATCATCTCTATTCAAATTATTGGGTCTTTTTTCAATTTCTAGGGCCTCCCTCAATTTACAATGATGGAAATGACTAACCTTAGCAACGACTTAGGCCTCCTTAATGCAGATGTGATGCTTAGATTTATCTGCATGCTCTACCAAAGCAGAGGAGTAGGTCCTACCATTCTTGATGTCAGCAGCATACTCACGAATCCTTTGATTAATCGAGTGACTAGTCTCACCAATGTAGGGAGTCCCACAAAAGCATGGGATAACGTAAACACCCTTCATATTCTTGGGGTCCATTAGGTATTTTACAGATCTAGGGGATCTTCAAATGGTATTTAAAGGATTAAATGTTGAAGCCACCTTATGCTTCTTTAGGATCCTTGCAATCTTGTCAATGTTCCCTTGGATAAAAGGAAGATGAACACCAGAAAATTGATCCTTGGTATCTATCTTAGCACTAGGACCTTTTTCAGCTTTGAGGAAAGCCTTAGTACATTGGTGTCTACTATACCCATTATTAAAGAAAACACTTAGGAGATATCTCTTCCTTGAGATGGTTCTCATCAGAAACTCTTAAAGCTCTAATCCCTAAGGTGTTGAGAACACCAAGTTTTTAAGCTAGGAAATGATGAGAATTAGCATGAAGATATTGTTCCATATGAGTTTTCCTACGATATACCTGATGAGAGAAAGAGCCATCATCATTCCTTGAGAGGAGGACATCAAGGAAGGGAAGACTACCAATACATTCAAATTCCATGGTGAACTTTATAGAACTGGATTGATTGATAAGATGGAGGAAAATCAGTTCCAACTTGTCTTTACCATGGGACCAGATGACACAAGTGTCATCCACAAACCTCTTCCACACCATAGGCAGAATAAAAGAAGAGGCTAAGGCCTTTAATTCAAAATCCCCCATGAATAAATTAGCTACCATAGGGGAGAGGGGGGAACCCATGGCGACACTGCAAGTTTTCTCATAGAATTCCCCATCGAATGAAAAGAAAGTAGAAGTAAGAAAAATACCAACTAAACAAGCCATATCAAGATTTGTGATGCACTTGATGACTTCAATGGCCTCGTTGATAGGGATATTAGTGTAGAGAGAGACCACATTGAAGCTCACAAGTTAGTCATTTGGATCAATCTTGAAACTCTTTAACTCATTAACAAACGACGCAGAGTCCTTGACGAAGGATTCTGTAAAACCAATAAGGGGCTTAAGCTTATGGGCTAAATATTTAGCAAGAAGACAATTTGGCCCTCCTATCATGTTGACAATGGGTCTCAGAGGAGCCCCTTCCTCATGAATCTTTGGCAGACCATAGATTCTGGGTGTAAGAGGCTAGCTTGCAATAAGCTTATGACTGAATGAGCTGACCAAGCTACTAGCCTTTATAGCAAGAGCCACATTTTTGGAAACCTTCTTCAGAGGATCCTTGTTGAGTTTCTTGTCAACATCCTATTGCACATTGCCTCTAATTATTTTCAATTAAGCTATGAAATTCCTTGTTTACCACCCATCAAGGGTTGTACTTAAAAGGAGACCTAGGCTTCCCAAAAATCTTTTCATTTTCTAGAAAAATAGGGAAGTGATTTGAAGATTGGATCTTAATGTCCCATGACCAAAAGGGCCCACAATCTTGGATTAGAGATTAGGGAATAAAAAGTGGTTCAACCTTTTTGAGACACCCTTCTCACCTCCTTTGTTGTTAGATCATGTTAGAACAATATAAATAAGCTTGGCATTGATCCACCATACCTTTTGTAGTTTATTGAGAAAAGAAATTGCCAACTTTTTTTCTTGAGAAGTTGGACCCCAAACTTGTCCACTACTAAGAGTGAAGTTAAAATTCCCACTTACATTGACGTTTTCATTTTTGAGATAGCTAAGAGCAAGAAAATGAATCTAAAATATCTCTTTCCCCTCATATAACCAATATAAAAAAGGAGTAAAAAGTGACATTTGACTTCTTTGTTGAAGATTTTAATACATACACTTACATAATAGTAACACAATTTGTAAATATGCATGATGCGTAAATACCAATAATGATAACTCTAGAGTGACCGAAAGATTTCAAACCTTGGAATACCCAATGTAGAATTTTTTCCATGAAATCGTTACATAACTCATCACACAAACCCATTGATTCTTGAATAAAAGTCACATCTAATTTGTCCATAGCTACAAAATTCTATTGGGATAATTGTTCTGCCTTTCCCTCCAAGACAAATGCTTTGGGGATAACTTTTTAGCCTTTCCCTCAAGGCCATAGATATTTACAATGTGCACACTAGCATTAGGGGAATTTTGTGGTCTAAAATGGACCTTCTAAAAAAAATGTACAACCAAAATAAAATTTATAAGAACGAATAAGCTTCAAGATGATGATGTCAACCATGGAGATGGTTCACCATTTATGGAGTAAAAAGGTAAAAAGATTAAGAAATAATAAAATAATAAAACTACTTTTTCAACTTGTATTTTCAACTGATCTCCCGAAGGTTTTACAGAAATTTAGAGTAAGAGTACTTGCTGGATGCAAAATTTGATTCCTCATCCCATGAGTACCCATGTTACATAGTTTCAAGGGGCCATGTTACACAAAAAATGAGAAATACATGAAAAACTTGATTGCAATCACGGTTTTCATGTATTTCTCATTTTTCATGTAGTAAGGTCCATAGAAAGTATGCAACATGGGTAATCCTTAGATGATTAATCAAATCTTTCATCCAACCAGTGTTTCCACTTGAAATTTGAGTAAATTCATAGGGAGATAAGTTGAAAATATGAGTTGAAAAAATAGTTTTTTCTTTTTATCCCTCTAAAATTTGATGATTTAATGTAATCTTATTTTATTATTTACACTATTATTTTAATAATTTCCTTAGGAGGTCCATTTTAGACCTCAAAATTCCCCTAATATGGGGCATCCTCATTAGCTTAGAGAAGAAACAAAACTCAAAGCCAAATAAACTTACAATGCGTGGAATATAAGCATCAAAAGAAAAATTAGGATAGAGAGCCAGAAATATGACATACTTCCAAAAGATGTGCAATAGAATGTTAAAGAAGTAAAGGAGTGATGACAAGCCAAATGAGGCTAAGAAAAGTAAGCAATTGCAAACTCATCGATTAGAGTGAAGGAAAGGAAACGACCATGAAAAACAATGAAATATTTGGAGAACCCTGGCAAATACATAAAGGCCAATGATGCTAAATGGAACAAAATTAAAAACCAAATGCTCATAAAAAAACATTAAATCCAATGACATCATGGTTGACCACTGCGTCTTCAGGCATTGTGATAACCAAAATAAATTAGTGATAGCATATTAAAATAATGCTCAAGCATGCCAATCAATTGTGTAGTTGGTGGGAACTGGGAGAGGGAGGGTCATGTCTTGTCTGGTCCAATCCCACCATGCCTTCCTATAATTTTATTTTTTAATAATTTTAAATTTATTAACATTTTGTATACATTTTCGTATTTTTAATTTTAATAAATTGTATTCTTCATTTTCAATAGAAATAAAACATATAATTATCATTCAGTAATATAACGCAACAATTGTAACATTCACAAATATTACCATCCAAATCCAAACACATAAACACACAAAACACTAAAAACATCCAAGCACACAAGTACAACAAAATTAAAGAAGAGAATGATATAGTCATGTAAATTTAAAACTTAGATCCATCTAACTCCAGATCTATCATGCTCGGAGAGGGATCACAACCCTCGAGGTGCAAACTTTTCCTGAAATTCCACACTCCAAAAAGAAGGTTTGCACCTAGAGGATTTGATCCCTCTTGGGACATGAGAGATGCAGAGTTAGATAAATCTAAGGTGGTTTAGTTTTACCCCATTCAACAAAGAAAAAAATGGAATTAATTTTATCAGATTCAACAACACAGAGAAGCAAAATGATAAAATAAGTGACATTTGATATTATCTTTTGAACATAAGATAGGTAAAATGAATGTAAGAATATGCATAAAACCTAACCCAAAGGGTTAGTTTAATCATTGGAATCCCAAAGTACTTTGCTAGTGGGAGAGATTTTTGGGTTAGGTAGGATGTGATTTTTTCAATAGATCTGTGTGGATAATTCATCTCCTATATCCTTCAATCACATTGAGCAAAAATGCAAAAAGCGTAAAATAACAGCTATGACAAGCAAATAATGTCATCCACATTTCAATAGATGGATCGGATAAATTTGAAAAGCAAATAATAGTCCTCCAAATTTCAATGTACAGGTAAGATAAACTTGAAATTCTAGGCGTCCTCGTGAACGTACAAGGCAGGCGCCTCTAAAGTAGCACCGAGTGACCACCAGAAATCGAACTTGACATACATCTGATAATGCCAAATTTAATCACTAATTTCTTGCAAAAGGAAAAATGCAGGTATTACAAGCGTTAATCTGGGTTTGGGTTCATTTCCGTAACAATGCGGCGTTAGTTAATGCAACAGTACTGGCCACGCCACGGCTAAACCATTTCAATTTGGAGGGTCAATATATGGATGTTTGGCGTCAACGCGGCAGGACTGCATTAATGCGAGCAAACATGCTTTACATTTGCTCCATTCCTTCTACTTATACTTCGTTTTATTTTCAAGTTGAGGATCCGCAGGCTAAGAGGTTTGGAGTTCTATATTCCTTGCTGCAGGGACAAAACTGTAACTGCAAAAAGTTAAGCAAAGGCAAGCAATGAGCAGAATCACTGTTAATATGATACTGTATTGCAGAGTTGAATTTTTTTTTTTTGCGAAATTGTTATGCAGATGAGCGACAAGTCGTGTTGGAAGCGAGAGACATCTTCGTGCAGTGGTTGCAAAATCCAGAGAGAAATGTACAGAAAAATGCGTTCTTGCGCCTTATTTCCCTCAGAATGATCCCCAGAAATTCCTGTTCGTACAAAAAGTGTTCGGAAAGGGGCATGTCGCCAAATTACTACAGGTTTGTTTCCTGTACAATTTTGTATATTTGAAAGTCTCCGGGCTGTAATTATGTACTCTTGAGCGCTGTTCCAGGTAAGATTTCTTCAGTTTTTTTCAACTGTGAATATTTGAAATGCAAAAATATTTGTTCCACTAATCTCACTTTCCTAAAGTTGGATTAATGTGCCAGACTCCCAGGTAGTTCCATTTTGTTCTCCTACCGATTTTCCAGCTTTAAAATTTTGTGATTGGGTTGGTTATGGTGTAATCTTTGAATAGGGCATTCCGGCCGAGCAGAGAGGTGATGCAGTAAGCAGCATGTTCTACGAAGCAAGAGCAAGAGCTCGAGATCCCGTCCATGGCTGTGTAGGAGATATCAAAGATCTCCAGAATGAATTAGCAGAGCTGCAATTGCAATTGGAATTCACCAAAGTAGAGCTCACTAACATTAGACTGCAGTGCGCTAATCTCTCAACCCAGGATATGAGGAAGTTTTGCATCCCAATTTTTATACCGCAGCAGTGCAAGAGATTGCAGACACGATAATGAACCCCATTGTTTTGGACGATGCAGATTCTCTGCAGTTATGGGAACCACTTTGGAGCTATAGCTCGAAGTAAATGCAAAGGTGACGAATAAAGATTAGATCTAGGGATTTAAAAAAGAAACTGCGTGTCTTCTATCTAATGCAAGAATATTATAGCCATGCTTTCATGGCAAACGTTTAATGATAACCACCTTTATGCTGCTGTCAGTTACAGCTGAAGCGTGAGCACTCGATTCGCCCTCATCCCTTATTATCTAAAGTGTTCTGCAAGTATTTTTCTCTCAAAAGTGTTGTTTTCCACTTTTTGGCTCCCTGGAACGAATCTTTTTGGCTCCACAATCCATTTGTTTTGATATTTTCTCTGTAAACCCCAATGCACCTTTGATTTTTGTATTTTGTTCGCTCCATGGTTCCTCCGGCTCTGGTTTGTATGGGTCACTTTTTAAGAAACCTGTCTCTGCATTAAGATTTTTTGGGTCCTCTGTAGTTGACCCCATCCATTTGCACGGGATCTCCCCTGTCCAGCTGTGAAACTAGACACAACAAAACCCTCGTCCCTTATCCCCTCTCGAACCTTCTTGTGGGCGACGGATCTATTGCCAGAGTGTGTTTTTGGTTGTCCTGGAGGATGTGATGCGTCGTGTCGTTGCTTGGCAAGCTAGGAACCCATCCCATCACCACTTCGTCCTGTTGCTACAAGAGGGACCGTGGTTGAGGCTGAGTCAAATGAATTCCTTTGTGCAGAAATATAAACTGTAATGTATCCCTTTTCAGATGTGATTCCTTCTCTGGATGAGGGGGGGGCGCCTGTTGGCCTGCGAATGCCTTCAAAAGTGTTGTTGCGAGCCTGGGAAAAGTCCCTGCAAGATGGAATAGAGGAGTCGCCATGGATAGTTGCAGAGTTCTCGCCTCTCTTCCCTTTGTTGTATCAAGTCGCTACCCAACTATCTTTTTTATATTTAGTTGTGTTTGGACTTAAGTATTAATTTATTTATGATCTAAAATAAGTGCTGTTTATCTATAGTTTAA
>APFE031412134.1:105290-148590 GCA_000404065.3 Pinus taeda
ATTTATTTTTTTGCATCTGTGCATGGCTTTGAAATAACAAAATAATTCTTAATCTTTAACGCTGAAATCCATAACCAGTTTAAGATTGACTTTCTAGACAATTTTAATACCATTTATTTTTTTTGCATCTGTGCATGGCTTTGAAATAACAAAATAATTCTTAATCTTTAACGCTGAAATCCATAACCAGTTTAAGATTGACTTTCTAGACATGTTGGATTCACCTCTTTATGGATACCCATAAACTTTCCAGGTTACAGACCCCATCATTTACATTCAAAATTATAGTAGAGAAAAAATAGACAGATCTTCTTTATAATAAAATCAATCTTTCGAAACATAAACACATGAAAGAACTAGGTAAAATGCTTCAGACTGACAACTAAGAACATAGTTCAACTGCCATTTTATGAGGGTTAAAAAAAACCTTTCTACACAGCGATTTTTATATAATTAAAAAAAGGTAAGCTCACTGACATGGAGCCGCGAGCATGCCGAGAGAAGAGTGCAGAGGAAAAATGTCCTCACACCAAAAAAACAGAGAGCAGGCAAAAAACAGAAAGCAGGGACCGACGATAATGTAGTTGAGATGAAAAGTACATGGAGGAAACGGTGTGACATAGATAACTGGATTTAGAGAAAACACGAAACCCACCACTGCGCCAGGAGTGCACAGGGGGAAGGGAGAGAGCCAAAAAACTTCCTCCTTGCAAGAAAGACTGTTTTTAAATACGAGTCAGCAGATAAGGCTGGAGTGGAAATGTGGCACCGCATGCAGAAAGCCTTTCTCAAAAAATACCAGATGTCAATGGGATTGCATGCATGGAGGGTGTTCCATGTTCAGAGACGAGGCATGACAGTAGCGCAAACGGCATGTATTGGGAAGTTCAGTGAAGAAACACACCTCTTGAGTGGATATAGGCTATCAGTGTTCAGTAAAACGCTTCTGGTTGGGCCGCACTCTTTTGCTCGGCATACGCTCTTCGCAATGCCCTCGCCATCGTCATAAATTATCACAATATATTAGGCAATAATAATTACTTCGGAAAAATAACTCGTAATAATGATACTAATTTTTAAAGAAAGTGGAAAATTTGAGGACTATTTTATCATAAATTTCACTTTTGGCTGAAAGTTTTCAGCGTAATCTCATATATATATTAAAAAAAAAATCTATTATATAAGTTAAACTTGATATAAGTTAGATTTAATTCTGTAATTGTTTTGGAGTATGTTTTAAAATTAGTTTTGCTTGGTTAAGAGGTTATTTTTATTGGATTTAAGCAAGTTAACTCTTAAGAATGAAAGTCTAGCTCCTTACAGACTACCAGTGAAATAATTCTAAATAACATGGTTTTCTTTGATTAACAGTGATGACTCAACCTACATTAACCAATAATAACGGATAATAGCAACCCTCCTTACTAATTTACCAACTATATAAAACAATACAAATTTACAAGTTTACATATCTCACCCAGACGTCTATAGAAAAATCTCTAGTTATTTAAAGGTTGTTATTATGGTCAGTTGTTATTATGGTCAGCCGTCTGGAAATTGAAAGACTTTCTTTTAAGTTTTTGGTGAAGGCAATTTGTTTTTATGTTAAAGGTTACACATAAAGCCTTTTATTTCAGAAATATCTCTGGCAATAGGATTGTTCATTGCAAAGTTATAAACAAGAGAGATTCTCTTGAACTACAGCTATACAAAGACTGGAATTTGCTGATGATTCGCATTTAATTTGTTTCTCGTGTAGGAAGAATGTTGTCAAATATATTGTTACACTTTAAAGGTGATGTTTAATTTTGTTTTTTATTGAACTGTTTGCTTTTAATATGTTAGGGAGTATGTCTCGAAATCCATGGTTACACTTCATAGGCGATGCTTAATTTTGTTTTTATCGAATTCGTTCAAATATCTGAAATGAAGACATGCCAACAAAGAATACACTCCAAAGAAAGGTAACTAGGCCATGCAAGGACCCTTTTTAGTGTTGTGTAAGTTTTGAATTATAGCGTTTATTTTATATATATCTATATATATATAACTTTTTATAATAATAATAATAATAAATGAATGAGATTATTCATGTAAATATGTATTATGTTTTTAGATTCTAGTACAATTATTATATTAATAAATGTGAATGATATAAGTGGATAGACATATATTAATCACATGTATAATTATATTATTAAATGTGATTGATATAGAGTTAATGGATATGAATTTAATATTAATTATTATTATATATAATATAAATTTAATAATAATATAATATAATTATTAATTATAAAATATTATTATCTTATAAACTCAAAGGAATAATATTTAATCCTAGGAATATGAACCCTTAGATTAATAAACCTAAAAGAATAATAAACCCAAGGCATTAATACTAAAAACCCAAGGGCTTGTAAACCCAAAGGAATAATATTAAACCCAAAAGAATAATATTTAACCCTAGGAATATGGACCCTTAGATTAATAAATCCAAGAGATTGCTATTATAAACTCAAGGGAATAATAAATACAAGGGATAATATTAAACCCTAGGAAAATGAACCCTTAGATTAATAAATCCAAGGGATTGATATTATAAACCAAAGGGAATAATAAACCCAAGGGATTAATAGTAAAACCCCAAGTGATTATGAACACAAGGGAATCATATTAAATCCAATGAACTGATATTATAAAATAAAGGTATATAAACCCTAAGATATATATTATAAACCGTAAAATAAGCATGGTTGACCATGGTTGATTTTCATATTGAGACAATCCTTGTCACAATGTGATGCTGGACCATGGTTGACAATAATTGATTTTCATATCGAGGCAATCTTTGTCATAATGCGATGTTGGACCAGGGCTGACCATTGACTTTCATATTGAAGCAATCTTTGTCACAATGCGACATTGGACCATGATTGATTTTATACAACATGGTTCACCATGGTTGACCATGATTGATCATGATTGCCCACAATTGACATTATAAACTCAAGGGAATAAAAAACCCAAGGGATTAATACTAAAAAATCAAGGGATTATAAACCCAAGGGAATATTATTAAACCCTAGGAATATGAACCCTTAGATTAATAAACCCAAGGAAATGATATTATAAACTCAAGGGAACTATAGTAAACCCAAGGAATATGAACCTTTAGAATAATAAACGCAAGGGATCTATATTATAAACCCAAGGGATTAATACTAAAACCCCAAGGGAATAATAAACCCAAGGGATTAAGACTAAAACCCCAAGGGATTATGAACCCAAGGGAATAACATTAAACCCAAGGGATTAATATTAAAAAATCCAATGCATATAAACCTTAAGATAAATATTATAAATATTAAAATAAGCATGGTTGACCATGGTTGATTTTCATATTGAGATAATCCTTGTCAGAATGTGACATAGGACCATGGGTGACCATGATTAATTTTCATATCGAGACAAACTTTGTCACAAAGCGATATTGGACCATGGTTCATTTTCATATTAAGACAATCTTTGTCACAATGCGTTGGACCATGGTTGACCACGATTGATTTTATAAAACATGGTTGACCATGGTAAACCATGATTTGCCATAGTTTACCATGGTTTACCATGATTAACCATGATTGACCATGATTTATATTATAAACCTAAGGGAATAATAAACCAAAGGGATCAATACTAAAACCCCAAGTGATTATAAATATAAACCAAAGGGATCAATACTAAAACCCAAAGGGATTATAAACTCAAGGGAATAATATTAAACCTAAGGGAATAATATAAACCCTAAGATAAATATTATAAACCCTTAAATAAACATGGTTGACCATGGTTGATTTTCATATTGAGATAATCTTTTTTACAATGCAACATTGGACCATGGTCAACCATAGTTCAACCCTTAGATTAATAAACCCAAGGGACTGATATTATAAACCTAAGGGAATAATAAACCCAAGATATTAATACTAAAACCCCAAGGGATTATGAACCTAATAATATTAAACCCAATGGAAGAATATTATAAATCCAATGTATATAAACCCAAAGATAAATATTATAAACCCTAAAATAAAGGTGATTGACCATGGTTGATTTTCATATTGAGATAATGCTTGTTGCAATGCGGTGTAGGACAATGTATGACCATGATTTATTGTCATATTGAGTAAATCTTTGTCACAATGTGACATTAGGCTATGGTTGACCATGGTTGATTTTCATATTTAGACAATATTTGTCACCATGCGACGTTGGACCATGGTTGAACATGATTACTATTATAAACCCAAAGGAATAATAAACCCAAGGGATTAATACTAGAAACGAAAGGGATGATAAATCCAAGGGGTTAATGTTAAACCGAAGGGAATAATATAAAACCTAAGATAAATATTATAAACCCTTAAATAAACATGGCTGGCCATGGTTGATTTTCATATTGAGACAAACTTTGTCATAATGCAATGTTGGACCATGCTCGACTATGGTTGAACCCTTAGATTAATAAACATAAGGGATTGATATTATAAACCCAAGGGAATACTAAACCTATGAGATTAATACTAGAACCCTAAGGGATTATGAACCGAAGGGAATAATATTAAACCTAATACACTAATATTATAAACCCAAGGTATATAAATCCTAATATAGACATTATAAACCCTAAAATAAATATGGTTGGCCATGGTTGATTTTCATATTGAGACAATCCCTATCACAATGCGACTTTGGACCATGGTTGACCATGGTTTACCATGAATGATTTTCATATCGAGACAACCTTTGTCACAATGCAATGACGGACCATGGTTGATTTTAATATTGAGACAATCTTTGTCATAATGTGACGTTGGTCCATGCTTGACCATGATTGATATTATAAACCCAAAGGATTATTACTAAAAATATATGGTGTTATAAACGCAAGGAATAAACCTAAGGGATTGATATTATAAACCTAAGGGAATAATAAACCTAGGATTACCAATATAAACCCAAGTTATATAAACCCTAATATAAATATAATAAACCCTAAAATAAACATGTTTGACCATGGTTGATTTCATATTTAGAGAATCCTTGTCACAATGTGACATTGGACCATCGTTGACCATGTGACATTGGACCATCATTGAACTAGGGTTGACCATGGTTGATTTTCATATTGAGGCAATCTTTGTCACAATGCAACACTAGACCATGGTTGACCATGATTGAATTTATACAACATGGTTGATCCATGGTTGACCATGATTAATATTATAAACCCAAGGGAATAATAAACCCAACATAGTAATACTAAAAACCTAAGGGATTATAAACCCAAGGGAATAATATTAAACCCAAGGGAATAATATTAAAACCAAATGATTAATATTATAAACCCAAGGTATATAAACCCTAAGATAAATATTATAAATCTTAAAATAAACATGGTTGACCATGGTTGATTCTCATATTAAGACAATCCTTGTCACAATGCAACGTATAACCATGGTTGACCATGATTGATTTTCAAATCGAGACAATCTTTTTCACAATGTGACGTTCGACCATAGTTGACCATGGTTGATTGTCATATTGAGGCAATCTTAGTCACAATGTGATATAGGACCATGGTTGGCCATGATTGATCATCGACCTTGGTTGACCATTATTGACCATGGTCGGTCATGATTGATATTATAAACCCAAGCGAATAATAAACCTAAGAAATTAATACTAAAAACCCAAGGGAAAAATATTTAACCCAAGGGAACAATATTAAACCCAATCAAATAATATAAACCCAACGTATATAAACCCCACGATATATTATAAATTGTCTAATAAACATGCATGTCCATATTTGGCCATGGTTGATTTCATTTGATATAATCTTTGTCACAATGCGACGTTAGACCATACTCAACCATGATTGAACATTAACAAACCAAAAAGATTGATACCATAAACCCAAGAAAATAAAAAAACTAAAAACCCTTTTTCCGTGGCTTTTGCGTGTTATGCAAATTTTGAATTATAACATTTATACCATTTTGAGTAAACTCTTTTATTTACAATTCTAATAAAATGAATTCATTATATACCATGAATTAGATTATTTGTGTAAGGATGTTTTATGAATAACTTGTACCTTGAAGTACGTAGTGTCGATTACCAAATAATAATTTACATGCCTTATCTTGTCCTTTAGAGTTCTCCACAAAGAATCCATTTAGGTCATTTACCAAGTCAATAAGGTCAAGCCATTTTTTTCAACCCTAAAAAGTAGAGTTTTAAAGGTTTTACTTACTTTAGATAGAATTGAATAGAGAAAATGTCTATATTAACATCTAAATATATATGAAGAGCAATAATAGAGAAGAGGATGCCATAAAAGATAAAGTTAATAACTTCATAGTACATGATAGCCTCACATGGAAGTAGTAGCAAAGTTAGGTAGTAGTAATTTTAAGCAGTGTTAGCTAGCTAGTTTTCACATGTTTTCACATGATGTGTAATGTTATTGTATTTTTTTTAATAATGTTAAAACATTATTATTTAATATCAACTTGCAAATCATAATGGTAAATTATTTTATAATTCAAAAAAATAAATGGTATTAAAATGAAATTAACAGGTTCTCAACCAATAAGAAACAAAAGCTACATATTAGCTAGCCTTGTTACTAGCTTTAAATATAATTTAATTAAATAAAAATATATTAAAACAAAATTTCATCCAAAATGAAACACTATAAATATCGATTGTTTTATGACATGCCAAAAATTAAGAAATTTATTTATATTCATATTAATGCTTTCATATATATATATATATATATATTATATAATATGTTTTTAATATAATATAAGTCATTTTAACTGAAAATATGGAGAAGGAAAACTAAAATACAAAAGTTAAATAAAAGGAAATAAAACTAAATTTTTTTTAGTAATAATAGAAATGAAGTTACTATATTATATAATAAGACCTCAACCAATACATTACAAATAAATAAATATAAATAAAAATTGAATTCCCAATATTAAGCTATAGATAAGCAGCGATTTTTTTTAATCATAAATAAATTAATATGTAAGTCGAAGCAAAACTAAATGTAAAAAGGTAGTAGTTGGGTAGCGACTTGATACAACAAAGGGAAGAGAGGCGAGAACTCTGCAACTATCAATGGCGACCCCTCTATTCCATCTTGCAGGGACCTTTCCCAGGCTCGCAACAACACTTTTGAAGGCATTCGTAGGCCGACAGGCGCCCCCTCTCCCCCCTCCCCCCCTCATCCAGAGAACGAATCGCATCTGAAAAGGGATACATTACAGTTTATATTTCTGCACAAAGGAATTCATTTGACTCAGCCTCAACCACGGTCCCTCTTGTAGCAACAGGACGAAGTGGTGATGGGATGGGTTCCTAGCTTGCCAAGCAACAACACGACACATCACATCCTCCAGGACAACCAAAAACACACTCTGGCAATACATCCGTCGCCCACAAGAAGGTTCGAGAGGGGATAACGGACGAGGGTTTTGTTGTGTCTAGTTTAACAGCTAGACAGGGGAGATCCCGTGCAAATGGATGGGGGTCAACTATAGAGGACCCAAAAAATCTTAATGCAGAGACAGGTTTCTTAAAAAATGACCCATACAAACCAGAACCGAACCAGAACCGGAGGAACCATGGAGCGAACAAAATACAAAAATCAAAAGTACATTGGGGTTTACAGAGAAAACATCAAAACAAATGGATTGTGGAGCCAAAAAGATTTGTTCCAGGGATTTAGGATTCATTGGTTGTATCGTTTTGTTTTTTCTATATTATGGAAATTAATTTTAGGGATTCAGTGTTGTAGATTTTGAATGAGTTCAATTATTAAAACTAGATTTTTTAATTAAAAATTATAAACGATAGAGATATATATATATATTATATATATATATATATAATATTTTATTATTATAAAATTTCATATATAAAATTATAAAAATTAATGTATTACCTTATTTAAATATTTTAATTTATTAATATAGATCTATCTTTATATGGATTTAACATGAACCCAAAGGATCAAATTTCTTAGTCTGCAAATATTTTTAGAATGCAAATACAAAGTGCTATTTTTCATCGTTTAAATTGTATTTTTGAATACTAAATAAATAGAGTATATGTAAGACCAAATAAAATTTTTAACCATAATTTGTTTTTCTATATTTAGACATATGAAGTTGATATCTACATAAATTAGTTAACATAGATTTTCAAATAGTTTATTTAGATATCTTGTTGAAATATTTTTTAAAAGTATAATATTTACACATTTTTTTATTAGTTAGACAAAAAAAAAATTATTATTTAGAACATAATTTTTATTTTAAAGGGCACAGATGGACGACAAACTTACACATCTCTTCGTACTGGGCTGTAGAACCCCCATATATCGACCTTAAGTATGGATCTAAAGTGAACCCGAAAAGATCATATTTCTTCACATACAAACTTTTTTAGAGTGCATAATACAATGTGCTATTTTTCACTATTTAAATTGTATTTTTGAATGCTAAATATAATATATATAGGACCAAATAAGAATTTTAACTACAAATTTTTTTCTTCTTCTATATATAGATATATATGAAGTTGATATCAACATAAATCAATTAACATAAATTTTCAAATAGTTTATTTAAATCTCTTGTTGAAATATATATATATATATATATATATATATATATATATATATATTATATATTTCTAATTACTTCACAACATATTCATTTTTTTTAAATTGTAAATGAACATTATTTTTTGTTTAAAACATAATTTTTTATTTATTTTAAAAGAAGTATATGCAAGAAACTTACACATCCCCTCATAATGAGTTGTAAAATAAAATTCAGCTATTAATTTATATTAATATCTAAATTTTTTGGATTTGACCTTTTCCCTCTAATTATTTATATGAATACCAAATCAATATATAAGTCACATTAGCACTGTAAAAAAAAGAATTGCACTCCAAATAATTTAGAGGACTAGAAGAAACCATTTAACTTATATATAAATTTGGCTAATTTTTTTGATTGGGATGGAAAATAAATATTTATTAATAATTTTAAATATTAGTTTATATGATTAGATTATATTTATAATGTTTTGAAGTTATATAAATAAATAAAATATTATAACAAAAAATTAATAATATTGTAGTTGAATTGATATTATAATAATAATAATAATATTCTAGTTGAATTGATATGGATTGGATTAGGAGACCTTGCTCATATCAATGCGTTAATTAAAGATCAGTATTAGTAGGAGATTTCTCTATATGATATTCATGGAATATTATTCTTTGGACAAAATTGTTGAAATATGTTAGTAAGGAGAGTTGAATTATGGTGCCATGGAAAGGTGATTCACTTCTTTATGAGATTTTTTATTAAATGCTTATTTGAAATATAATAAAGTGAATAACTGATAATGATTTTTAAGAGATAACTTATAAGAAAGTGAGTTATAATATCAAGTTTAATGTTAGTAGCTTAGAGTATTGATAAATTGATGGTTTACTAAAAAGTTGAATGTAAAATAATAGTGGATGAAAATGTTTATTTAAGAGAAGAGAAAAAGAATTTTATTGTTAAAAAGGAAGTCTTTCACTTTGGTGGCTAGTAATTCTAAGGATTATAACCATGACTTTATGGATGTGGGATCTTAAAGGTTGTGTATATTGTATATATGATTTTTTGTTGTTCAACAAACCTTGTTTTTGAATTGACTTTTGAGCTTTTACATCAAAGAGAGGAGTCTTCTCTAGTATAAAAATATTATTGTATCGATATGATGAATATCATGCGTGATAGTATGTTTCTTTCACTTATGCTTTCTCAATAAAGGATAGTATTCATGAGGCATAAACAAAGGGGGATTTTTCTTTCCCACCCAAAACCATGTTAGTTTGTTATTAGAGCATGGTTATTTTCTGCAAGGCGTGTATGGAAACCAATCCTAGATGTTTATTGAGAGAAGAAATATTGCTCCTAGAATAACCCATAATTGGGCTCCAAGTAAAACTTAGATTATAAATTACCATGTTATCAACAAAAGATAACATAGATTCATAAGACTGAAGTCGAGAGTAGAAGGTATTGCATACCTTTTTGAGAGAAAATTTTCACTAGGGAGATAACCCTTGTACTTTTCCGGGAACTTTTTGAGTCAAAACTAAAAGGAGATAAATCCAAATGATGGAAAAATGGGATGTGATAGATTAAGTAATTAGTTGAGGCACCTCGAAATCTACTTCATTTGATGTGGGTTCACAAACACACAAAAGCTTTATTTCTATAAAATAAGGGTGGATGAGTAGGCATTAGTGTGGTGGGAAAGTTTGTATCATGAGAGATTTCATACTAAGAGAAGAAACATATTGCAACTAAGGAATTTAAGGTAATTGTTAAGAAACAACTCTATCCTATGCAATATGAAGAAGAGAAGGAATTCAATTTTCATCAACTTAGACAAAGATAGGGATAAGGAGTTCACAAATATGTTGTCAAGCTTAGGAGGAAGTGCAACTAACTAAGTTACAAGTACCAATTGTATGAACAAAGGGTGATGATGAAGTAAATTAGTGGGTTGTTTAGTAACAAGAAAACATGTGATTATATTTGAGGTAAATATCCTTCATGAAGCATGCAAAAAGGTTGTGTATATTGAAGGAAAAAATGGTAAGAAATTGATTAAAGGAACAATCCCTTCTGTAACAGCCCTGGTGAAAATTCTATGTAATAAAAATAATAAGGGCAAAATGACAACTACGGTTGATGGGAGACTTATCCCAAGATGAATGTTGGGCAAGACATCCTAGTGTGGGTGTTCATTGGGTTATTAATGGATAATGAAATTGGAAAAGGAAATGGTTAAGGCTTTGGAAATGAAAATTTTGGCACATTTTTTATGAAAATAATGGAGATTAGGAGAAAAGGGAGGTGAAAGGTCATAGGTTGCATGTGAGGAGGAAATTGAAGGAAAATAATGGAAAATGAAGAAAATAAAGGCCTTATTTATAAAAAAGATTATGAGATCAGTTGGTAACCTTTTGTCAGTTTAGTTTTGGAGCTCTCTCATTTCCTCTCTCTCTTTCGCAATCTTGGACACTTAGATTTTTCTTGGAGCACTCTTTGAGGTGTGGCATACTTGGATTTTTGGAGAAAGAAGGTAAAGGAAGAGCATGAAAGTGAAAGAGGACACCAAGATCAAAAACTACAACAAGATTTTCTTGTAGGTACTGAGTTGCATGTATGTTTTCCTCACTAGTTTTGTCATGCAAGGCATATGCAGGTGCTTTATTGGTCATGATCTGTCACTGGCATGGAGGATTGCCTAGATTGACAATGGATTTGCCTAGTGTTGGTCACTTTAATTGTTTATTAATTCAAACAACTAAGTGCTACATGAATTGTCAACCCAAGGAAGTTTGTTTATTTCAAAGGCAACCACACATTGTATATGCTCAATCTCAAAAGCAATGAAAAGTTGTAGTAATAAATACACTAATCACACCTTGCCTTAAACAAACTGAAGCTCTACTCTGAGTTACAATAGGAACAATTTCTCTATTGCAGACAATTATCAAAGAATCCTTGATCACATCAAAAGAACAATCTAGGAAAAGAAATCAATCTGCAGAGGAAAAAACTAGTTATGCTATAACAAAGAACAAGACCCTATTCCCCAAGCAGGAATCTTCAACACCTGTTTCTGATTAATATGCTTCACAAACTCACTTTGTAAATCCGATTACTAATTAAAATACTCACTAATTAGCTATGAATGAATTTATGAAAACAATGCAATAATTAGTTGGAAAACAAAGTTCAATAGTAAGTATAGAGTTCCAATAACACAAAAGCAAATTCAGTAAACAAGATTTAACAAGGTACAAATGGAAAATAACACTTAACACACTACAGGAATTGGGTGAATCTTGTGATGAAGGTGGGCCCTTTCCTTCTCACAAGATTCCCCAGAAAAAGGCACTAGAAAGGAATGCTCAGAACAATATTTTATTCATTTGCCAATGTATCATATTACAAAAGAACTTTCAGCTAGACCTTCCCATAGTTTGTCCGTCATCCCTCTAATGTTGATATATCCTCTTTTTAAAGAGGAGGCATCTATTAAAATTGATTACATTATAAATCCTATCTTTTACCTTGCCAAAATAGGATAATTAGTTCTTCCATTAACAAAATGTTGTTACAATGGTTGTGACAATGTTGACTTTGGAATGTAGTTGTTACAGCTAGTGTAACAACTCCTTCGATGATGTCCTTTTGTTGTTACCGAATTTAAAATGCAAATCACAGGCTGTTTCAGCAACGGGATTTGTGCACAGTTTTAAGTGTTTCAGCAACATAAACTGTAATGATAAACCTGCAGTCTTCAGATTGTTTCAGCAATGTAGACTGCAATGATAAAACTATTTCAGCAACTATCTGATCAATGATTAATTATGAAGGGAATGTAAAATTATATGTAAAATAAATTAAACATATAGTAGTGAGAAAAAATATTGTATACCTTTAGAAAAATGGATTATAGTAATAACATGGACTTTAACTATGGATTGGAAAAGGGTGAAGTGATAGCAAAATATGTGATCGAAAGGTACAATGTAGGGTCCTAGCATCCCCCCCAACTGAAAGGGTTGCATGTCCTCATGTAACTTTACTCAAAATCTGAGTCCGGGTACTAGGCCTTGGAGTGAAAATTACTTAGGTAGTAATCATAGAAGGTACTGTCAGCTAGATCTTTGAAGCCGTGCATATTTTGTAACTTCTACCATGCTATTGCTTCTTCCTTTTTGGTTAACTTGTAATGAGCCTTATACTCTTGTGTCGGCATCCATAGAAGAAGAAAATGAAAATGATATCCTATCCATTTTTCAACACATTGCTGAACACATCTCACATAGTCAGGTACCCTTGAAATTGTTGCTTCAACATTAGGAGGACTGAAGGGATGATACTCCTACCTTTCCTTAGAAGGTTGTTCCCAGAATAAGTTGTTTTCTTTTAAGGCAAGAGCTTCCTTGGTTTTAACAAAATGTTGGTAGTCTTGTAATGTTGTTGCTTGTAGTTGCCTAATGTGTTCACCCATTCTTAGTTTCTTAAAAAATTGATGATATTCAGCAACAAAAATGACAGAATTTTGTGGCTCGGATTAAATCTAGAGGAGACGATTGTCTTCATTATGCCTTGCTAAAATAAAGGCATACTACCATGTGATCTAATTAGCAAGGAAGGAGACAAACGCCCTGATCTGAACATCACCAACCAGAGGGTTAAGATTGAGCTTCCTATCCTCAGGGATAGCTTCATTATGGAGATACAATTCACATAGTAAATGTTGGTCACTGGTAGATGCTTTTGTGAAAGTTTTCACAAATTGTTAAGGTCCAGATACTTCTTGGGGTCTCCCATCTTTGATTACCTTTATTTGAAAAAACGCTAAGCATTCTGTAAGAAAAAGAGAGTAATTGGAAAATGGTTTCTTGGTAGCTAATAATCTCTTAACCAAATCAAACATGAGGAGTAGTCTAGTTTTTAGCTATCTATTCTCCTTCTTTTGGGTATGAGAATGTTGGAGTACCTGCTCCAAAGATTCCCAGTTTGAATATATATGATTTTTCCACAGCGATTTATGCTCCTGCAAGATCCTACCTTGTGACATAACAAGAAGGCCCTGCTAGTTCTTGTGTGATAGTAGGGCATTCCACTTTAATTGCAGAAGAAGTGGATGCAGAGGAGGCTCCATGCAATGGAATTTCAACTATTTTATAACCGGCTTGATGATAAATGTTACCGCATTAACTGCACATATATTCCTTATACATGTCTTTCTTTGTACTTTTCTCGGTCGTGGATGCTGCATGGGCTAAAGTGTACACATTAAGCTCTTTGTCGTAGGCTTCCCTTGCTGTTACTAATTCCTGCTTATAAGCTTTGATTTCTGATTTTAGAAACTCATTTTCGTGTAGAAGAGAAGCCAGGGTGACTGGGCTTTGTGTAATAGTCACAGTCTCAGTAGCCGGTTCTTGTGTGGTAGCTATTGGATGAGTAGCTTGTTGTTTTGTAGCAGTCACATGGTGTGCAGCATCCTGAGCATCCAGATTTTGCATATTAGCAGGTGGTTCTTATGTGGCAGCTATTAAATGAGTAGTTGGTTCTTGTGTAACAGCTACGTGTTGTGCAACATCCTGGTCATCTGTGTTTTGTATCTCAGCAGGTGGTTCTTCTTTGATAGCTGCTAAATGAGCAGCTGGTTCTTGTGTGACAACTACTTGATGTGCAACATCTTAGTCATTTATATTATGTATATTAGTAGGTGGTTCTTGTGTGGCAGCTGCTGAATGAGTAGTTGGTTCTTGTGTGATAGCTACTTGATATGCAACATCCTAGGTATCTAGATTTCGTGGATTAATAGCTAGCTCTTGTGTAGCAGCTGCTGAATAAGTAGCTGGTTCTTCTGTGATAGCTACTTGTTCTAAAAGAAACGGTATCATAAAATCCTAGGCATCTGGTTCTTGTGTTTCAGTTCCCAAGGGTGAGATAGGTACAGATTCAGGGACTCGGGACTATGGTGGGGTATGGGATTTTAAACTAATAGGTGAGGAATTTAGGATGGTAGCAACAATTTCCGCTTCAATTAATGCCCTCATTCCTCTTTGGGGTAAAAAGGTAGGGAGAGCAGTAATTTTCCTTTTATGAGTGGGTTTTTTTAGAGGGGGAGGGTTATCAGAGATGGTAGCTTCTTTGGTTGAGGCCCTTGTTCATCTTTTTGGTAGGAAAATAGTCTTATTTTGCATTTTTCTTTTTAGCATAGCAATCGGAAGGTTATCTTCAAAATCATCACTAGGAATGTGAACAGTAGGATTAGATGATTCTACTAAATTATGGGATGGAGTTGATGTGGTGGGGGGGTCAATTGGATTGGCTAATTCTACTGGTGGGATCTCTGGGGGATCAGGAATGCTCCCCGGTTGCTGTTCAGAGGGATTTTCAAGGATTTCTTGACAATTCTTAGCAACTTGCTGAGGGATTTCAGGAGCTTCTTGAGGAATTTCAATAGCTTTTTGAGGAATTTTAACTGCTTGCTCAGGGTGTAGGGGTGGGTTATTGAGAGGGGGGTTGTGTCGAGCAAAACCCCTCTGAATAAGTAGCTAGACAAGACAGTGATGGGTGAGGGGAAGGAGTGGGAATTTTACCTATCTACAATAATGTGACATATTCTTTAGACAACCAAGAAAATAATACAGAATATTCAACAGTCGGCCATGTTTCAAATGAATGATTTACAAGACAAAATCATGCTGATAGACTACCTGGTAGCGACCTTCACAAGTGAGATAATGTTTGAAAAATTCAACAATTGTCGGCCATGGAGGCGGTAATGAGTGAAGTCGGACACCCCGACCTTTGGGCTTGACTTGCTCTCCTGGCAGGAGAAAGTCCTGTTGTGCATTCAGAATGATATGCTTACGACTAAACCATCGAGTTCCAGTGACTGATAGACCTTAAACTTGTGTTATTTCATACTCTCAGACCGGAATTCGAACTCCATAGACAATAGAATAGCCATCCTGTAAATTACGTACAAATTCAAGGACTTGTTGTGGATAAAATCCCTGAAGCCTCTGAAAGTATTCTACCTAGCCTGCCTACTAAAAAATTTGATATACCTTTGGATGTAATTCAAGTAGAGCTATCAAGCCAATCTCATGTCGAATAGTAGGTCCTCCCATAGTTAACCAACGTCAGTAAAATGCACAATCAAAAACCAAGTTACTGCACTTTAGACAAAGTAAATTTTGCGAATGAGAACATGGAGTAACAACACAGAGTTGGGGTGATAAGACGTGATAGTGGGTAAAAAAAGATGACGGTAATTGGGTTGTTGTGAAATGATGGCGTATAATCTTGATATTCCCCCCAACTACAGTTTAAATAATGACTTTAAATGTACAGGGATCATGGTAATAATGAATAGTCTTCTCAATTAAACATAGTTTAGTAGTATTTACACATAATAATTACATGCCTCATGTTTACCTTTGATACATATTCTGAAAATATAGTGCGCGTTGATAATAGATCATCAATAGTTACGGAAGAGGCTTTTGAAACATGAGGGTGATTATATGAAAGGTCTATATAATCATAGGAGAAGGCAATGAAAGGATAGAGTTATAAAAATAATGGAAGAAGTGGTTTTCACAACAGAAAGTAGTGTGTGGTAATGCTTTTTCTTGAAAAGAAATGGTGTTTCAGCAACGAGAAAATGGGTAAAGGGTAGTGTTTTAGCAACAGGAAAAAAAGAGTAAAGAATGGTGTTTCAGCAACACAAAAATGGTTGGAGGATGGTGTTTTAGAAATGGGAAAGATAAGGAAAAATGTTGCTGAAAAGTACCGTTAATGGGAAAAATAGGAAAAATGTTGCTGAAAAATAATAGGAGACATGGGAAAGAGAAAAGAGGGGAGATGATGGAAATGTTACTGGAAGATGGGGGAATGAACTATGGATGGATTGAAATGAGATGACAGTGCTTCACAAAATGAAGCTTAGATCTACTTGTAGTAGGATTGTCCTTTTCAATCAGCCTTTCCTAAATCTGGAATCTGCAAAATAATCAATTGCAACATGCCAACACTTGGCAGGGATTACTAGTTAAGAAATCTAATCTAATGCTAAAAATACAATGTAGAAATTAGATGCAATGAGGGGTAGTAGGCTCCCCCAAAAAGAGATAGTGTGAATCTACCATGCAAGTGGCCTTAAAATCCTCTTTGGAAATGGGTTGCTGGTACAGACGGAGCTGATACACATTTACTAATAACGGTGTTCTAGAATCATCAATTGTTAGGAGCCTTACAGTTCCATTGGGAAAGATAGTATCTATTTTGTAAGGTCCCAACCATCTTGTACGTAATTTCCCTTGAAAATTTTCAAACCGAGAATCATACAATAAATCCCAATTACCTTTTTGGAACTACTTATGCTTGATGGTTTTATCATGCCACCTAGTTCTTTGCTATTGGATCATAGTTGTTTGATGGATGGCATCAAATCTCTTTTCATCCAATTCCTGGAGCTATTGCAACCTAGTTGTCTGTGCATTAGTCAAATCAAGGTTAACAATTAAAGCAGTTCTTAAGGTTTTGATTTCAAATTCCACGGGAAAAACAACACTTTTACCATAAACCAATTCATAGGGAGAAAATCCTGTAGTATTTCTCTAGGTAGTTCTATAAGCCCATAGTACTTCAGGGAGCCTTTAAGACCAATCCTTCTTATTTTCCTTCACTGTTTTTGTTAGAATGGCTTCTATAACTTTGTTTGTACTCTCCACTTGTCCATTGGCTTGGGGGTGGTATGGTGTAGTCATTCTATGATGAATATGATATTTTTGAAGGGTGGCTTTAAAACCATGAGAATTGAAAGGAGGTCCTCCATCTGTAACTAGCTCTCTAGGAACTCCAAATATAACAAAGATTTGTTCAAATAGAAAGGCTAAAACAGATTCTTCATTAGCTCTAATGAGTGCCTTAGCTTCCACCCATTTAGTCATATAATTTGTACAAACCAATATGTAAACTCTTTAATTGGATGGAGGATTAATAGGCCCTACAAAGTCTAGAGCCCATTTTTCAAAGGGTTCAAGTATTACCTGGGGATTCAATGGCATTTCATCTCTGTGATTAGGTTGACCCATTCTCTGACATTTATCGCAGGCCCAACATATTTCTTTGCATCCTTGAAGAGTGAAGGCCAATAATAACCCATCTTGAGAATTTTATGTGTCGTTCTCTTATCAGCAAAATGCCCTCCACAAGGGCCATCATGACAACTCTTCAGTATATCATAAACCTCATCTTCTCTAATGCATCTTCGGATTTCATGATCAAGTCTTGTATAGAAAAGACACCCACTTATCCAGCTATACCGAGCACTTTTGTTGAATGATCTTTATTTTCTCTCGATGTGATAGGTATGATGGTAACTTCCTTGCAACCAGGTAATTGGCAACGTCTGCATACCAAGATGAGTGAGCAGATACTACAAATAACTATTCATCAGGAAAGGAATCATCTGCTGGAGTATTATCATCATCTTTTAACTGAGAAAGGAAATGAGCAACTACATTTTCTTTATCTAGTCTATCTACAATTGTAATATCAAACTCTTGTAATAACAATAACCACCTGGTAACTTGAGAATTTGTGACAGATTTGTTCATTAAATACTTAATAGCTAAGTGGTCAGTATGAACAAAAGTAGAGTAACAAGTAATGTAATGCCGAAATTTATTAATAGCATAAATGACTGCTAAAAATTATGTTTCAGTAACTGTGTAATTAAGCTCAGCAGGAGTCATATTCTTACTAATGAAATAGATAGCATAAGGAAGATGGTTTTCCTCTTGTCCCAAGATAGCACCAATTGTAGTATCTGAAGCATCAGAAGATATATGGAAGGGAAGTGCCCTTTTATGTCCCCTTAAAATAGGAGTTGTAGATAACTGATGCTTGAGTTCATCAAATGCTTTTTGGAAAAGATCAGTCCACTTGAATTCAACATTTTTCATAAGTAACACAAACAAAGGAGAAGCTATTTTAGAAAAATTCTTGATAAATCTTCTGTAGTATCCTACATGTCCTAAAAAACTTCACACATCAGTTTGTGTTCTAGGGATAGGAAGGGTCTGAATTACTTATATTTTGGATGGATCTACCTAAATTCCTTGAAATGAAATAAAGTGTCCAAGTACAATTCCTTCATTCATCATCATATGACATTTTTCAGTACTTAGGGAAAGGTGAGCTTGTACACAATGTTTAAGTACTTTCTCAAGGTTTTGTAATGCATCCTCAAAATTCACACCATAAGGGGTAAAGTCATCCATAAATATCTCCATAGAGTCATTAAGCATATCAAAAAATATTCCTATCGTTGCTCTTTGAAAAGTTGCTAGAGCATTACATAGTCCAAATGGGAGAACTCTATAGGAAAAAGTTCCCCAGGGACTAGTAAAAGTGGTTTTATCATGGTCTTGGGGTGCAATTTTGATTTTATTATATCCACTAAAACCATCTAAAAAGGAGAATAATTTCTTCCCTGACAAACTATCTAACACCTGATCAATGAATGGCAAGGGAAAGTGATCCTTTTGAGTGGATTTATTTAAGGCTCTATAATCTACACACACTCTCCATTTCCCATTTTTCTTAGGTATTATCACCAATGGAAAAACCCATTCACTGTGAGATATGGGATATATAAACCCTAGATTAAGCAATTTTTGAATTCTTCTTTAACAATTTCCCTCAAATTGGGATTCATTCGTCACTACGGTTGACAGATTGGTTGGAAACCTTTCTTGATATAGATGCGATGAGTACATAATTCAGGAGAGATTCCCTTCATATCTGTATAGTCTCATGTGAATGCTTCCTTATTTTCACGAAGTAACTTCATTAGTTGTTGTGTTTCAACATCTGTTAAATTGGGGTTTATGTTCAATGCTTTGCCAGGTTCGATTTCTACTGTTATGCTTTTAGATGAGTTAGTAGTTGATGTTTGAGGTAGATATTCAGATTTAAGCTTTTCCTGGGTTTCGGATTCCAAAATTGTAGTCAACTAATTATATGTTACAGAAGTGACCGAGGAGGGTTCACAAATAAAATTACTTCATCCTCTGTGTTATCTTTAAGAGTTAAAGCTTGTCCGATAGTAAAAATGGGTTGAGTAGCATTATCATCGTAGTCCAACCATACATAATTATCATTATTAATCATGGGTGTGGCATGAGGGTAGAGAGTAAGCTACTTGGTTTCACATCCATTATAAATTGTCATTGAACCAGATATACAGCTGATAAAGGCATCAGTTGTGGCCAACCAGGGCCTTCCCAGAATTAGAGGATGTCCCCCCAACTTTGTTTTAGTCTACAATACCACAAAGTTAGCTGGGTAATTCCAGGATTCAACTGAGATGATTAGGTCTTCAATGACTCCTTCCGGTTTGATTGTAGAATGGTCAGCTAACTCCAGAATGGTTTGTGTCTCTCTAATCACATTCTTCAGCTATAACAATTGTGAAGTTTCAAGACTCATAATATTTATAGCAACACCTAAGTCTACCAAAAATCATGAAATGGTAGTTTTTCCAATTTGTACTGTAACCGTAGGATGGCCGGGATCACCATATTTAATAGGAGGGGCTTTACCGGACATTAAGGAAGATAGATCACCCATAACATGATCTATAAGGGGATCTTTAGCTTTCCTACCAGGTTTCTTAATACAAATACCTCTCATAGTTTTAGCATAAATTGGTACATCTCTAAGTGCTTGTAAGAATGGAATTTTAACATAAAGATTCTGTAATTCCCCTAAAAGATTGAAAGTAGGCGGCTCAGGTGTCTTAGTCAAAGCTAAATGCTCAGGGAATGGTCACTCTGTTGTTTTAGCACCCTTATTAGAGGGTGTTTGTACCTCCTTATGTAAATTATTTTTTTCTATCTCTTCTTTATCAGAATCAGAAGAGGTAATATCATCAATAATGGGTTCGACTATTTTCCCAGATCGTAAATGAATATCATTACACTATGCAGGGAAAATAGGAAGTATAGGTTGGTTCTGAATATCAATGACCTACACAGCTTTATTATTGGGGTTAGGGTTTGGTTGTATAGGCAGTTGGGGTATCATCATTTGATTATTTGGTGGGGCACCTAATGGTAGAGGGAGTGGTTTTTGAAATTAAGGAAATTGATTTGGAAACGAGATTTGTTGAGATCTCCAGTCTAGATTCCATTGATTAAAATAATATTGTTGTTGTGGAGGCCTATGAGTCCACATTGTAGGGTCTACGAAGGGAGGGTTTGTTTGCTACATGGGTGGGTAATTCATTTGATTGAAGGGTGGGTATTGCATCTGGTTAAAGGGCAAGTAATTTCCTTGATTAAAAGAAGGATAATTATTCCAACTATTGGAAGATGTAAATGGCATATTAGAATTCATAACTTGTCCTCTTGGTTGCCATTGCCTTCTCTGTGTTAGCAGATAGACTTCTTCAGCTTCTTCTTCGGTTGGTTGCAATGTTTCTTTTATTCCTAATAAAGAAGGGCATTGTTGTGTTTCATGATCCTTCTCACAAAGGGTGAAAATTGGCACTTTTGCCAATGGGCATTCTCTTAGTGGATGTTTATCTCTGCATTTGGGACAGAAGATAGCCAAAGTAGCTTCTGCTTCTGCTTGTTTCTTCTTAACCTTTAAGGTGTCAATCTGTGAAGCAAAAGAACTTAACGTTTCAATTTTGAATTGCTCAAGTAAATTACCTATTTCCACTCTTGTTACTCCTCCACTGACTGATTTCTGAACTCTTGAATATGTATTATCCTTGCTATTTGATCTATTCCTTACAGCTCCTCTTAAACATCTTTTACAGAGGTTAACAATTTCATCATATGATTCTTTAGATATGCCCCCTTTACCAAGCATATTGAGCATGTCTAAACAATCATCCCTTACCCCTTTCAATAATATTGTTTAAAAATTTCTTTACTTACATCGGGGTGATTGGATCTCTGCAAATTATATTGTAGCATTTCCACAAATTCCTCCATATTTTCATCCTCCTTTTGTACCATATTAAATAGTTCCTCCCTTTTTTCTCTTGTCCGGTACTAGTCTTGATATTTAGTCAAAAACTTATGTTTCATTTGTTCCCATGTTGTGATTACATGGCCTCCTAGACTCATGAACCATATTAGTGCATTTCCATTTAGTGTTGCTGGAAATAGCTTCAGTTTCTGAGCATTAGTAACATAATCATAGCTTTTTCATAATATATCAAACTCAAAAAGAAACTCATCAGGATCTTCAGAAGATAAACCATGGAAGTTAGGTAAGGCTGAAATGGGGATATTCTTCATGGGAGTTGCCCCTTTTGGAATATCACCAATAGGAAATCCCAAGGTAGAGAGAGAATTCTCATCTCTTCCTTCTCCTCCTATCTGTCCTCCACCAAATAATCCTTCATTGTTCCATCCCATTAGTTGTTCTCCTGTTGCACTTGCCATTTCTTCAATGTTTTCTATTGGCTTCTCAATGTCTTCGACTGGTTCATCAATTTCTTCTGCTGGTTCCTCAATGTCTTCTACTATTTCCTCAACCTTTTCAGGGCCCACAACTTCCTCCATTTTGTAGTGTGTTTGAAGAGAATGTTGAGACTTTGGCTTCCGATAGCTTAACCTCTGAGAAGTTTCAACTTTTGATATAATCTCATCAATAAAGGTATTTCTTCCTCCTCTTCCTTTTCCCTTGCCACCTGTAGGGTTAGTTTTCTTGCATCCTCTCATGCATTCTACACATCTAAAAGAAAAACATTAATGCTTTTGAAATCAAAGATTGCCTTCCCTGACAACAACGCTAAAGTGTTGGTCACTTTAATTGCTTATTAATTCAAACAACTAAGTGCTACATGAATTGTAAACCCAAGGAAGTCTGTTTATTTCAAAGGAAACCACACACTATATATGCTCAATCTCAAAAGCAATGAAAATTTGTAGTAATAAATATATTAATCACACCTTGCCTTAAACAAACTGAATCTCTACTCTGAATTATAGCAAGAACAATTTCTCTATTGCAGACAATTATCAAAGAATCCTTGATCATATCAAAAGAACAATCTAGGAAAAGAAATCATTCTATAGAGGAAAAAACTAGTTATGCTATAACAGAGAACAGGACCCTATTCCCCAAGCAGGAATCTTCAGCACCTATTTCTAATTACTATGCTTCACAAACTCACTCTGTAAATCCAATAACCAATTAAAATACTCATTTATTAGCTATGAATGAATTTATGGAAACAATGCAATAATTAGTTGGAAAACAAAGTTTAGCAGTAAGTACAGAATTCCAATAATGCAAAAGAAAATTCAGTAAACAAGATTTAACAAGGTATGAATGGAAAATAACACTTAACACACTACAGGAAATTAATGGGTGAATTTGTGATGAAGGTGGGCCCTTTCCTTTTCACAAGATTCCCTAGAAAAAGGAACTAGAAAGGAATGCTCAGAACAATATTTTATTCATCTGTCAATGTATCATATTACAAAAGATTCCAGTCCTTTTACTTTCAGCTAGACCTTCCCATAGTCTGTTCGTCGTCCCTCTAATGTTGATGTCTCCTGTTTTTAAAGAGGAGACATCTATTACAATTGATTACATTATAAATCCTATCTTTAAATTGATATGCTGAAATAGGATGATTAGTTCTTCCATTAACAAAATGTTGTTACAATGGTTGTGACAATGCCAACTTTGGAATGTAGTTGTTACGGCCAATGTAACAGCTCCTTTGATGATTTCCTTTTGTTGTTGCCGAATCTAAAATGCAAATCACAGGTTGTTTCAGCAATGGGATTTGCTCACTGTTCTAATTTTTTCAGCAACATGAACTGTAATGATAAACATGTAGTCTTCAGACTGTTTTAGCAATGTAGACTACAATGATAAAACTATTTCAGCAATTATCTTATCAACAATTAGCTATGAAGGTAATGTAAAATTATATGTGAAATAAATTAAACATATAGTAATGAGAAGAAATACTGTACACCTTCAAAAAAATGGATTAACATAATAACATGGACTTCAAATATGGATTGGAAAAGGTTGAAGTGATAGCAAAATATGTGATCGAAAAGATACAATGTAAGGTCCTAATACCTAGCCTTGCAATTTCTTAGATAGCCATGGTGTTGTGGGTTCATTCACATTGTTTTTTAGTTGGTTTTCATGTTTCCTTAGCTTGGGTTGAGTTATTAGTTCCTTGATTCTTGGTTGGAAAAATGCTCTTGAGCCCTATAACAGCTAGGGTTGATAAGAGAAGAGAACACGAATTTTATTGTGGAAAAGGAATTCTTTCACTTTGGTCGCTAGTAACTCCAAGGATTATACCCAAGACATTATCGATGTGGGATCTTAGAGGTTGTGTATATTGTATATATGAATTTTTGTTGTTCAACAAACCTTGCTTTTGAATTGACTTTTGAGCTTTTACATCAAAGAGATGAGCCTTCTCTAGTATAATAATATATTGTATCGATATGATGAATATCATGCATGATAATATGTTCCTTTGACTTATGGTTTCTCAATAAAGGATTGTATTCATGAGGCATAAACAAAGGGGGATTTTTCTTTCCCACCCAAAATCATGTTAGCTTGTTATTAGAGCATGGTTATTTTTTGCAAGGAGTGTGTGGAAACAAATCCTAGATAATTTTTGAGAGAATAAATATTGGTCCTAGAATAACCCATAATTGGGATCCAAGTAAAACTTAGATTATAAATTACCATGTTATCAACAAAAGAAAACATAGATTCATAAGATTGGAGTCGAGAGTAGAAGGTATTGCATAACTTTTGAGAGAAAATTTTCACTGGGGAGATAACCCTTGGACTTTCCCAGGAACCTTTTGAGTCAAATCTAAAATGGAGACAAATCCCAATGATGGAAAAATGGGATGTGATAGATTGAGTAATTAGTTGAGGCACCTCAAAATATATTTCATTTGATGTGGGTTCACAAACACACAAAAGGTTTATTTCTATAAAATAAGGGTAGATGAGTAGGCATTAGTATGGTGGGAAAGTTTGTATCATGAGAGATTTCATACTAAGAGAAAAAACTTATTGCAACTTAGGAGTTTAAGGTAATTGTTAAGAACCAACTCTATCCTATGCAGTATGAAGAAGAGAAGGAATTCAACTGGCATCAACTTAGACATAGATAGGGATAAGGAGTTCACAAATATGTAGTCAAGCTTAGAAGGACATACAACTAACTATGTTACAACTACCAACCATATGAACAAAGGGTGATGATGAAGTAAATTAGTGGGTTGTTTAGTAACAAGAAAACATGTGGTTATTAATTTTCCTTTATTAACTTTTATTACATGGAATTTTCATCAAGGCTATTACAGATTGAACCCCATCAACTTTAGATCAAATGGCTCCTAGTATTGATTGATGAGATTATTTTTAAGACCATTTTCTTCCTAAAACTAAAACTTTTGAGGCATTATTTTTAAAGGAGGGGATTCCACCCTCTGCCCTCATCTTAGTCTTCCCTCTAGTCACAACCATGACAATGCAGAAGATGCAGTCACGAGGAGAAGCTAACACAAAATTGGATACGAATGCCAATAATTCTACAAAACCTACTAGCAATAAAACCCTTTTTTGTAGTAAAAATTAATTATTGTACTTATACACACATACAATATTTGAATTAATGTTATAATAAAATATTTTAATGATATTTTGATATCGATACATGAATTTATATGATTATTTTATATTATAATATCACACATCAATAAATATATATTATAATGTTACTAATATAATACACTTTAAAATAATATTAATACTCGATAATTATTTTATATAGTTATATTTTTTTCATTTTAAAAAAACTATAATTTTTTTTATTGAGAAAATGAAAGATACAACCTTAAATATTAAGGGCATAATATATAATATGGTCAATATGGTTAAGACAAAGTCCAAATTAAAGGAAAAACACATAGAACCACAGTTAAAAAAAAAAAAGAGCCAAAAACCAAAACACCAAAAGTTCACAAAACTATTTTCAATACATGTGCCAAAAAACATTACTAGACTTAAAAAGTTAAGAACTAAGTCTAGAGTTGTCAACATTATAATTCATTATATAAAACTTCTTTCTTGGAGAGAAAATCCCTAGTTGAGAAGTCTTCAAGGACAAGTGAGCATTAGGTAAGAGTAATGCATCTTTAGAAAGATTATCAGCATCCACATTCAAGCCCTTGTGAATATGTGTAAACATAATGTGTTGAAGCGATACAATGATCTAATGGAGTTGATATTCCATTTGAAAAAGCTCCAAATTCAATATTTGATTCCCACCATTCATCAGCGTCCGATGACCTGTAAAACATTAAAATTCTTTTTCTTGGTAATTATGAGCAAGAGAAAAAATGCCTTCAACTCACCCAAACTATTTGTCCTAGGTATCAAGTTTACTTTTACCGAGATCGGATGAGTATAAAATATTGGGAATGAATCCTAGCCCCATAAGAGGCACTAAGACTTGACACACTCCATGAAAAATCTCCAATTCTTTGCTTGGTTAACCAATAATTTTGAATCCATCGAAACTTCCTTTACCACTAGAACAATATTGTATTCATTGAATAATGTAATTTTCTATTACATTACCTTAATGAAGGCATAACCCTTGTCCTTGAAAAAAATAGCATTCTTGAGTAGTGAGATCCGACATATTGTTAATATGGGAAATTCTCTTAAATATTTCAATTATGGTCAAGAAAAAAAATATCATGGAAGTACTTGAAGATGATACCATTTTCATTTGGACTTCCAAACTCTCTTTATGTCAACCTACATAAAAAAGATAGTCTAGGAAGGTACACTCAATGATCTATTTATTACACTTACATATGTAAAATAGACCTAGCCCGTGTTTGTTTCTAAGTTGAAATTTGTCCCAGGTTAGTCCTTTCCAATTTAACACCAAGAAAAATAAAAGGAGTCCCTTCAAGTCCCCCCCAATCCTCCATAATGTCAAGGACAACCAACATATTACATATTATCGTATCTCCTACTATACTTGTTATCCAATTTTCGTTGAATATTAGCCCTGACATTATTGTATTCCCAAACTATCTCATCCTCTTGCTCAGAAAGATGGAAATGAGCATTACTTAATTCAGTTATCAAAAATGGCCAATTATTATTTCATTTCTCGTCCAAAGGAAGGTCAGTAGTAGATAACCAACCTTGATCCCATATAGTCAAATTGGAAGCATCATTGATCTGATTTAGAGTACATGGTCACATAGATTGAAGCTTAAACACTTAGAGATCATTAGGTAAAAATGCACTAACATTATGCCTCATAAAAACATCCTTCCCAATATAGACCAGTAAATTGATCCAACAATCCAAGCGAAGTAGGACACAATGAGTGTAAAGGAAAGAGTGAGAGCCCTCCATTGGTTTAGTAATGTTTTGATCACTTCTCCTTATATTCCTTATCTAGTACTATATAATTTTAGGCTACGTATTTCTCAATCAAGAATCTATGCTAGAGACTATTCCTAGTTATGAATACCCAAAGCAATTTCATTTCTAGGGTATTCTAAAATAGCTATACATATTTTAAATCTCATCCTCCATGAGGCTTATGTTTTGAAATGGATTTCCAATTTGCTAAGTGAGAATCAAAGTACTTATCTTGGTCTTTCCATAACTAATTAAAAAATACTATCCTAATGTGATTAAGGACAATGTTTGGAATGAGAGTTAATAGGTGTCAATGAAATGAAATGGGTTTGAGCATAGATTCTACGAATACCAGGCTACCACCACGTTACAACTAGTGAATACACCAACAATTGTTAGAAAAAACCATTTCCAATTAGAGACACTGTAATTATTAGGTTTAATCATAAACCAAAAATACTTCAATTCATCCCACATATCAACGATGGAGAAATTTAATATCCTTGAATTTCTTTGTATCATTCATTCATCCATGTCTAGAAAATACATTTTAGATTGTATGTTGTTAATCATCATGGTTATGGCCTTGGAGAAATGCTCCAATATTGCCTTCAGTACCCAACATTTTGATTCTATGCGAGACAAAATTTGAACACAATTCCCACAAATAGTAAATGAGTGAACCTTTCAACTTGGTTGAACAATACCCCTTGAAATGCATTGACCCTCCTTACTTCACCAATAGCCCTGCTAAACCATCAACTATTTAAAAATAAAAAAACAAGATAAGGGGACAAAGGGTATCATTAATGAAGCCCCCGAACCAATCCAAAGAAATAAGACCCTAATCCATTATAAGCACTATAAAAGAAACATTGGTCACACAACATATGCTCCTTTTTACAAGAGGTAGCTCAAATATAATATGAATAAGTAGTAAATGGAGATATAACTAGGAAACACGATCATAGGTTTTGGATAGGTCAATTTTTACAACTAAGGCTTGTTGTATCTAGGTTTTAATAGTATGTAAACCTTCTTGTTCCAAGTCTATAGATTTGTGAATGAGACAACCCTCTAAAAATCCAAATTATTCCAAATAAATTATAGTGGAAAGAATAGGCTTAAGGAGGACAATAATTCCTTGGGCAATTTTTTGTATAAACAATTTTAGAGTTCATTCAAGTTGAAATTATCAAAAGACTTTGGGTATTCTACTTTTGGAATGATGCCGATGAATGTAGAGTTGGTGTTCCATTGCATTTTTTGAGACTATTGAACTTCTTCCACAATCCTAAGTAGATCATCCCCTCAAGTACTAAAAAGAATCTTCATAGAGCTTAGTTGTCCACCTGTTTGGCATTAGAGTTTTATCCCTTTTGAAAGTGGATATGATGGCCAATAATTTGGACTTCATGACCTCCCTAATATCTCTCATGGTCTCATCATCTTTAGTCAACCCAGGAAAATAAGAAATAATATTGAGAACCTTACCCATATCCATATGTTTATTTTTGAGTAGTTGTAGGAGGCATTCCTCGGCTACACAAAAAAAAGGAAAAAATAAATCTTAAATTAAAAGAAAATGAAATTGATTTTAAATTTAATTTGGAAAGAGACATGCCTCTTTGATCACTCTAATATCACTATAAAAAGACACTTGAACTTCTAATTTTCTCACACAGTCATCACTCACATTTTTCTCTCTCTCTCACTCATGACAATCAATCTAAGGAAGAGGTTGAAGTTTCTAAGGAGTCAAATTTCTGAGATATTTAATGTTTGACTAGTTGAATTTTTTAGGGTAATTACTTCATGATGTTCTAGAGTGTGTTAGATTAATATCATATATCATTGGAAGTAATTAGCAGAAGATTGTTCTTGTCTAATTAGCACCGAAAAATCAACATGTTATCAAAGCATAAATTATGGTGGTCAGTGTTAATTTTTTGGGGTTGTTACAATGTTTATGTCCAACATATTTACTTTTACACCTACCTAAATTTATGCAAAGAATTCCATAAATTATGGAGGAATAATTTAACAAATTTTTGGGCGGATTATCACATAATTCCAATGGATTAAAATATAAAATTTAATATGGGGAGAGATCTAACCTCATAGCACAAATGAGTAAATGGTTAGATAATATGTGTGGGTGAATAGTGACATAGATCCACTAGTGTTCATAAGAAGTTAATGTAGGAGATTTAAAGGGAATCTTAAAGGATTCTCCTAGGATCAAGCATAAACTCAACATGAGTGATTTATTTTCATGAGGGAGAAATAATATAAACATCTAGAACCATTCCAAATGGCCATAAGTGCTTCTAGTTCAGAGGGAGTAGACAGTCAGTAAAATGGAAGGATGTAACCTATTGGAGATCCAAAGGGTCCCTCATGATGATGAGGAGTAAGAGGCTCCAAAGGATGTATTTCCAGGTCCTTTTGTACCTATGGAACATCCTTTATCTCATCATGAAGACCCAAAAGGGCCCATTGAGCTAGTGGACCCACTTAGGGTCGTTGTTCCAAAATCCAAGAAGAGGTTGACATGGGTTTGAAGTACATTGAAGGATGCAGATGGGCATGCAACTCTCCATGGCACCTTCAGGGAAAGAAAGTTTCCTAAGAATTACTCAAGATACACAACACTGATGAGTCACATCACTAATTTCGAGCCATCCAACTATAAGGAGGAAACAAGCCAACAAGTTTTGATGGACGCCATGATGGAGGAATATAAGTCCATGATGAAGAATGATGTGAGGGGAATTGTTTTGAGGCGTAATTGGAATTCAAAGGTGACTTCCAAGTGGATCTATAATATCAAGCATGTGGTATATGGAAGCATAAATAAGTACAAATTAAGATTTGTGGCAAGATGGTTCTCCCAGAAAGAGGGAGAGTACTATGAAGAGACATTTTCTCCAGTTTACAGATACACTTCTTTTAGAACTATTATTTATGTTACTTCTATTATGGGCTGGAATTGCATTAAATGGATGTAAAACCTATTTCCTTAATGGAGTGATTGAGGAAGAATTACACATAGAGCAACCTCGGGGATTTGAGGTACATGAGAAGGAGTCTCATGTTTGCAGACTAAAGAAGGATTTGTATGGACTCAAGTAGGCACCATGGGCTTTATATTCTTGGATTGTTGGATACATGATGATTCTTGGTTTCTCAAAGAGTGATTCCAATCTAATATTTACTACAAGGTTGTTGAAGTGTGGCAGAAACTAGGTGAGATATTTCTTGGTCAAGGAAAGTAGGTTATTGTGATCCTTCAAAGATTTGGGATGATGGACTACAAGTCTATAGCCACTCTCACTATGACCAATTTAAAGAATATGAGGGGATCTAAATCATATTTGGTGGATCCCTTCTGTATTAACAGTTGATAAGATCGTTTCTGTATATGGTTAATACACACTCTGAGTCGGTTCATGGTGGAACCTAGCCATGTGTAATGGATTGCAGCAAAACATGTGTTGAGATATTTGCATGGTATAGTTGTTATAGATTTAGATATGTCTTAAATGATGAAGTATAACTATAGTGATACACAGATTTTGATTGTGCAAGAAGTGCCAAAGTCTAAAGACAAGAAGGGCACATCAATATTTTGCTTTAGTTTGGTTTCTACTATGATATCCTGGATAAGTATGAAGAAGACATATAATACAGTCAACACTGCAAGGGTTGAGTATATTGCATCTAGTTTGATGACTTGTGAAGTAGTGTGGCTTTGGAGGCTGCCCACATGATTGTTTGATTAGGTGTTGGAGATGACCTTGATGACAGGTTGAAGCATATTGAGATCAAGTACCACTACATCCGAGACATGGTATAGAAGGGAGCAGTTAGGCTCCAATACATTTCTACGAATGAGTAGGTTTCTGACATTCTGACAAAGCCTATGTCTCGAATGAAGTTTGTCTACTTTAGGGAAAATATTGGAGTGGTTGAGAATGCCTCCCTCGTTGAGAGATAGTGTTGATGTTGTAGCATCAAGAAAGACATTCTCTCTAAGTCAAGGATATTGACTAAGTGCCATGTAATGTGGCTAGGGAGAATGGCCTAGATAGTATCATGGCCCAAAGTTCGCACCTGGTCAGAAGGTTATGACCATATTGCCAAGGGTTACTTGGATAGTGGGTAGAGTGAGTGCCTCAAAGCATCAAGAAAGTAAGTTATATGTTATGACATGGGGGAATGGTAACCCAGGACTAGTTTTGTGTTTACCCTAGTTATGGGGTACCTAACCGTATCGCCAAAAGGTATTTAGATAGTGGGTGAATAGACCCTTTGCATGATTCTGATGAATGATGCTTTCCACATGGTTCTAGAATGAAACATGAAGTGGATGGATACATTAACATAAAAGATTCATTTAATCTGTTCTCAAGATGGGCAAGGTTTTTTTCTAAGTGTAAATCCCTAGGAAGTCAACATGAATATCTCCCTAGCACCGAGGAAGTGTTGATTTTTTAGTAGATTTAGGAGGTATTCCATAACTACATGAGTCAAAATAAAGAAAAAATTAAATTTAAATTAAAAGAAAGAAAATTTAATTTAATTTTAAATTTAATTTGAACAGGGATGTGCCTCTTTGGGAACCCTAATACCTCTATAGAAAGACATTTGAACTTCTCATTTACTCACACACTCATCACTCTCATCTCTCTCTCTCTCTCTCTCTCTCTCTCTCTCTCTCATGAAAAACAACCTAAGGAAGAGGCCGAAGTTTCTAATGAGAAGAATTTCTTAGAGGATTAATGTTTCACTAATTGATTTTTCTAAGCATAATTACATAATGTTGTTTTGGAGTGCATTAAAGTAATATCATTGGAAGTAATGATCACCTGTAGAAAAAATTTGCTTGTCTAATTAACACTAGAAAATCAACACCATATGATCTCGGTCCTTAAATAAATTCAAGAAATGACCCACACCCAACATTGTGAAATTGGGAAAACCTCAAGCCATGTTACCATTGGAGACTTGAAGATTCTAGATGGTATTGTGGTTTATTCAATGATTTGTTTAATTATGAAAGTTTAGTATTTTGGTTCGCAACTACAAGCTATAAAGCATTGCTTTTGAGCCTCCATGTCTTCTCTTGCTTGGAATTTTTTATTTTTTATAATTCCTTCATGATCTATACATTTTTCAAGTAATGTGGGAGTAGACTAATGGCTTGAGGTCAATTCATAAATATTTTCAAGTTCTTTCTCAATCATATGAAGTTTTTGATCTTTTTGAATATGTTCATCTCGAGCCCATACACCTTCCTTTTCCTTTATTACACCAAGAGAAGAAACAAATTGAACAAAAAGTGACTTAAACAAAGTCTTTCGGTAGAAATCACATGAGAGAATTTTTTGGCCAACGTGTTTTGAACCAACAAGTGTGGTTCATCATCAGGACCAGGTGAAGGGGCGGACAATGACAAAGGCTTAAATAGAGAGCAATGTAGAGACATAGTTTCAGGTAATGGCTAAATTTGAACAATAATGTTTAAATTATAATATTAATTTATTAATATACTAAAAACAAATATTATTAAGTAACGACTATATTAAATGGGCTAGTTTTTGAAAAACATAATATTTAAATACTGTATTGTTTATTATTATATTAACAATATTAATATGTTAACGGGCTATATTCAAACGGCTAAGTTTTTGAAAAAATAATATTTAAATGTTTGATATAGTTTTTAATTTATTAAAAAACAAATATTAATTAAATAACTGGCTATATTAACAACTAGTTTTGAGGAATAATTATTTAAAATAAATAAATAATAATAATCAAAGTCAAACTTTAAGGAGGGGAGGTAAAAAAATCTATTACAAACGAGGTAAGACCCTAATTGAGACAAGATCCTTTGATAATAAATAATAATGGAAAAAAATAAATTAAATTAAAAATATTATCGGGAAAAATTAATAAAATAAAACAAATATACACAATTCATATATATTATATATATATTATATATATAATATAATATAATATATTATATATATTATATTATATATATATATATATCCAAAGAAAAATAATCAATAAATTAAATTGGGTGAACAATAAATATGGGGCTCAAGCCCATTAAACAAATAACAAAAATACTAAAAGGAGTTAAGAATGAATAGGATGATAAATACATAAAAAACATGAAGGATCAAGAAAATAAACTCTAATGAAGGATAAATCAACAAAAAATACTATAAAAATGATGCCAATACCTACATAGATAAACAAATAAACAAAATAAATCCCAAAAGGAAGCCTAAAAAAAACTAGGAGGACAAGACAAGGACCAAACTTCTACGAATATTCCAATCATCATCTCTATTCAAATTATTGGGTCTTTTTTCAATTTCTAGGGCCTCCCTCAATTTACGATGATGGAAATGACTAACCTTAGCAATAACTTGGGCCTCCTCAATGCAGATGTGATGCTTAGATTTATATACATGCTCTACCAAAGTAGAGGAGCAGGTCCTACCATGCTTGATGTCAGCAGCATCATCACTAATCCTTTGATTAATCGAGCGACCAGTCTCACCAATGTAGGGAGTCCCGCAAGAGCATGGGATAACGTAAACACCCTTCATATTCTTGGGGTCCATTGGGTCTATAGTCTCTCACTCTCTCTTGAGAACACTTCAACTGTCTTCTCTATCTAATCTCTTGTTGGATTCTTTAGGTTCACTGCCACTTCTTCTTCAAAGTATTCTCCTTACTCTATCGTCAAGAACACATCTGGTTCTTCTCTCACAACTTCTCTCACTGTCACCTGTGCATTTGTATAAAAACACACATTCTTAATTTAAAACAGAACATACCTTCAAGTTCTCAACATGATCATGCTTCACCCATTCTTTTGTGCTTTGAATGGATTGTCCTCTAGTTGGTTTCCAAGTCCTCTTTCCTTCAGAACTTTCACTAAGCCATCTTGCTTTCTCCTTCAAGAAATCCTCTATTCCTATTTACTCCAAGTATCTACTGGAATGCTATAGCCTTCCAAGAACTTCAAAAGTTCTCCTTCTACAGATTACAAATCTACTCTAATACCACTAATGATGTAGTGTCCCGCCATAAACCATACTTACAAACTGATGCGAGGGTAAAACCGCCCGCATATACCCACATTATGCACATTACACACTAATGTATCTACACATTCCCAGATCATTTAACTATACAATGAAGTCAAATCTTCAGACCTTAAATGGTCACGACCCATTCATCAATTCTTATGTAATGGAACCCAATCACCTCACTTGAATCCTTTTAGTGGGATTATAATAGACCCTTCAAAGCCATAGTATATATATATATATATATATATATATATATTATATATATATATATATATATATATATAATAACCTTTACTCCTTTCATATGCTTTGGTTACATATATATTAACTCAAAACACTATCAGTGCTTTTACACTTTATTTCCCATTACAATGGGAAATACTCCCAAAACACATTTTCCTCTTTATTATGGCTTTAGCATAGAACCTGAGGTTAAAACCTCTATCGCAATTGCTATCAGTTATATCAACATTTCATATACCTATGAACCATCACCCCTCTCTGACTCCTATCTCTAACTATCAGGTTGTTGACATATACTTTAGCGCTAAAAAGCCTGCACCACATAAACTATTAGGCATGATAATATATAGGAATACAAAGGAATTCCCCTCCTAGCAGCATTTGTGGACTTTCAATATATATATATATATATATATAATATATATATATATAGATAGATATATATATATATATATATATATAGATATATATCGTGACTATGTTTATCATTGGGTCCAGTCTTCCCTTTACACTACTCCTCCGGTCTCTGAACCTTCCAATGCCGATGGCTGAAATACTATTGGCGATATCGCAATTCCGCTAATTGTTGACCCTTGTCACCTTCGATCGCCGATATGCAATTTAATCATGACTGTTGATCTGGCCACAATCCAATGATCCACGATTAGTCGTGTCTGTTTATTGCACTTCTCCAAGCCTCAATTGCGACTCAATCTCAACCGTTGATTTACCAGAAATAACAATTGCTGAGTGTTATTACTTGATTCCTCTGGCGCCTATTTACTTTGATCTTACACCATTTTCTTCAGTTCTTATGGATTTTGGGGTTTTTTAAAGGTTTCGCTTTACACCTTTACTATTCCGTTGTGCCTCCTTGTGGCTTAACCTCTCATTCCCTTAAGGCTTTGCTTTAATGCTTCAATTCTTTCAGAGGATTCTCCACGATCCTTTATCTCGTTCTCCTATGCATTTCATTTGATATTGTTTTGGCCCAATTTCACTGCACAGTTCTGCTCATTCATAGCTCACTCTTGCCTCTGAGCATAAACTCCTCACAATACTTTGATCTCTATCCTTCTTGTAGAACTCTAATGGATTCAATGATCCATTTCGATTATTCTAAATAATGGTCTCCCCCTGCGTCCTTCAAAATTTTCTTTGTATTGATACAGAGCCTACGAATTCATTGTAAATCACACATGAAATACTTCTTAAGTGTATTGACATAGATAGGAACCAATATTGCATATATTAATATAAAAGCATAGATTACATCCAAGACCCTTGGTCTCACATACACACACATGCCTGATTCTACTATTAGTGACCTCCTTCCCGTTGCTCGTAGGCTTACATATATTTATATGGAAACATTTGGATTGGATCAATCACATCCTTTCGTTAAATCACTCACTAAAGCCCTAAAGCTCGCTACATGCATGCATATGTGGCGAACTTTTATCCACTCCATCTTTTCTTTGTTTTAAAATAGAAAAGCCCCCTATTTTGCTCAATGGTCCACATTTATTGTCCCTTTTATTCCTAAAAGCTCTCCTTTGCTCCTAGGATCATGGAACTACTTATGTTCTCATTTATTTGTTTTGAGAGCATCTAATTAAATCACACTTAAAGCCTAAATGTTGCACTAACTTGATACTTAGGAAAACTATTTCCTAAAATGCATGACCCCCTATGTCTACTATTTACAATGATTTTCCTTGGGCTAAATTCTCTCACATCAAGAAGCCTAAAAAAGAACTAGGAGGACAAGACAGGGACCCAACTTCTACTAATATTCCAACCATCATCTCTATTCAAATTATTGGGTCTTTTTTGAATTTCTAGGGCCTCACTCAATTTACGATGATGGAAATGACTAACCTTAGCAACGACTTGGGCCTCCTCAATGTAGATGTGATGCCTAAATTTATCTGCATGCTCTTCCAAAATAGAGGAGCAAGTCCTACCATGCTTGATGTCAGCAGCATGCTCACGAATCCTTTGATTAATCGAGTGGCTAGTCTCACCAATGTAGGGAGTCCCACAAGAGCATGCATAACATAAACATCCTTCATATTCTTGGGGTCCATTGGGTATTTTACAGATCTAAGGGAGCTCCAGATGGTATTTAAAGGATGAAATGTTGAAGCCACCTTATGCTTCTTTAGGATCCTTGCAATCTTGTCAATGGTCCCTTGGATAAAAGGAAGATGAACACCAGTAAATCGATCCTTGGTATATTTCTTAGCACTAGGACCCCTCTCAGCTCTGAGGAAAGCCTTAGTAAATCAATGTCTACTATACCCATTATTAAAGAAAACACTTAGGAGATGTGCTTTCTCTTCTTGAGATGGTTCTCATCAAAAACTCTTAAAGCTCTAGTCCCTAAGGTGTTGAGAACACCAAGCTTTTAAGCTAGGAAATGATGAGAATTAGCATGAAGATATTATTCTGTATGAGTGTTCTTACGATAAAACTGATGAAAGAAAGATCCATCATCATTCCTTGAGAGGAGGACGTCAAGGAAGGGAAGACTACCGATACATTCAAATTCCATGGTGAACTTTATAAAACTAGATTGGTTGTTAAGATGGAGGAAAATCAGTTCCAACTTTTCTTTACCATGGGACCAGATGACACAAGTGTCATCCACAAACCTCTTCCACAAATTAGGCAGAAGACAAGAAGAGGCTAAGGCCTTTGATTCAAAATCCTACATGAATAGACTAGCTACCACACGGGAGAGGGGGGAACCCATGGCAACACAGCAAGTTTGCTCATAGAATTCCCCATTGAATGAAAAGAAAGTAGAAGCAAGACAAATACCAACTAAGTAAGTTGTATCAGGATTTGTGATGTGCTTGATGACTTCAATGGCCTCGTTGATAGGAATATTAGGGTAGAGAGAGACCACATCGAAGCTCACATGTTAGTCATTTGGATCAAGCTTGAAACTCTTTAACTCATTAACAAACGATGCAAAGTCCTTGATGAAGGATTGTATATGGCCAACAAGGGGCTTAAGTTTCTGGGCTAAATATTTAGCAAGAAGATAAGTTGTCCCTCCTATCGTGTTGATAATGGGTCTCAGAGGAGCCCCTTCCTTATGAATCTTTGGTAGACCATAGATTCTGGAGGTAAGAGGGAAATTTGCAATAAGGTTATGACTGAACGAGCTGACCGAGCTACTAGCCTTTATATCAAGAGCCACATTTTTGGAAATCTTCTTCAGAGGATCCTTGTTGAGTTTCTTGTCAACATCCTATTGCACATGCCTCTAATTATTTTCAATTAAGCTATGAAATTCCTTGTTTACCACCCATGAGGGGTTGTACTTAAAAGCAGACCTAAGCTTCCCAAAAATCTTCTCATTTTCTAGAAAAATAGGGAAGTGATTTGAGGATTGGATCTTAATGACCCATGACCGAAAGAGCCCACAATCTTGGATTAGAGATTAGGGAATAAAAAGTGGTTCAACCTTTTTGAGACACCCTTCTCACCTCCTTTGTTTTTACATCATGTTAGAACAATCTAAATAAGCTTGGCATTGATCCACCATACCTTTTGTAGTTTATTAAGAAAAAAATATGCCAACTTTTCTTCTTGAGAAGTTGGACCCCAATCTTGTCCACTACTAAGAGAAAAGTTAAAATCCCCACTTATATTAACGTTTTCATTTTTGAGATAGCTAAGAGCAAGAAAATGATTCTAGAAGATTTCTTTCCCCTCATATAATGAATATAAAAAAGGAGTAAAAAGGGACAATCGAGTTCTTTGTTGAAGATTTCAATACATACACTTACATAATAGTAAAGCAATTTGTAAATATGCATGATGTATAAATACCAATAATGATAACTCTAGAGTGACCAAAAGAGTTCAAACCTTGGAATACCCAATGTAGAATTTTTCCCATGAAATCGTTACATAACTCATCCCACAAACCCATTGATTCTTGAATAAAAGTCACATCTAATTTGTCCATAGCTACAAAATGCTCTGGGGATAATTTTCAAGCCTTTCCCTCCAAGACAAATGCTTTGGGGATAATTTTTTAGCCTTTCCCTCAAGGCCATAGATATTTACAATGTGCACACTAGCATTATGGGAATTTTCAAGTTTAAAATGGACCTACTAAGAAAAATGTACAACCAAAATAAAATTTATAAGAACGAATAAGATTCAAGATGATGATGTCAACCATGGGGATGATTCACCATTTATGGAGTAAAAAGGTAAAATGATTAAAAAATAATAAACTATTTTTTCAACTCATATTTTCAACTTATCTCCCTAAGGTTTTACTAAAATTTAGAGTAGAAATACTCTCTGGATGCAAAATTTGATTCATCATTCAAGGAGTACCCATGTTACATAGTTTCGATGGGCCATGCTACATAAAAAGTGAGAAATACATGAAAAACGTGATTGCAATCACGTTTTTCATGTATTTCGTATTTTTCATGTAGTAAGGTCCATCGAAAGTATGCAACATGGATAATTCTTAGGTGATTAATCAAATCTTTCATCCAACGAGTGTTTCCGCTCGAAATTTGAGTAAATCCATAGGGAGATAAATGGAAAATATGAATTGAAAAAATAGTTTTTTCTTTTTTCCCTCTAAAATTTGATGATGTAATGTAATCTTATTTTTGTTATTTCTACTATTATTTTATAATTTCCTTAGGAGGTCCATTTTAGACCTCAAGATTCCCCTAATATGGGGCATCTTCATTAGCTTAGAGAAGAAACAAAACTCAAAGCCAAATAAACTTACAATGAGGGGAATATAAGCATCAAAAGAAAAATTGAGATAGAGAGCCAGAAATATTACATACTTTCAAAAAATGTGCTATAGAATGTCAAAGAAGTAAAGGAGTGATGACAAGCCAAAGGAAGCTAAGAAAAATAAGCAATTGCAAACTTGTTTATTAGAGTAAAAGCAAGGAAACAACCATGAAAAACAATGAAATATTTAGAGAACCATGATGAATACACAAAGGCCAATGATCCTAAATGGAGCAAGATTAAAAACCCAATGCTCATTAAAAAAACATTAAATCCAATGACATCATGATTGATCACTACGTCTTAAGGCAATGCGATAACCAAAATAAATTAGTGATAGCATAATAAAATAATGCTCAAGCATGCCAATCAATTGTGTGGTTGGTGGGAACTGGGAGAGGGAGGGTCACGTCCTGTCTGGTCCAATCCCACCATGCCTTCCTATAATTTTATTTTTTAATTTAATTTTAAATTTACCATTTTGTATTCATTTTCATATTTTTTATTTAATAAATTTATTTTCATTTTCAATTAAATAAAACATATAATTTTAATAACTTATATTTTTTATTATGGGTAAGTAAAAGATTGTTAATATATATAGAGTTAATTAATTAATTAATTATTATATTAAAATAAATAATGTTATATTAATATAGAGGTGGAAAACTTATTATAATTCACTTGTTAAATTAGCAGTGAAGATAACCATCTTTAGTTGCTAAAGGTGAATGCAAGTTGACTCATCACCCTTAATCAAGGAAAATCTCACTACTTAGAATAACCCACTGGTGGTCCCTAAGGAAGCAAACTTTCACTCCTTCTAGATGTGTCAAGATCTTATGCCATTAACTTATTTTTTAGGTCAAGAAAACAACAACTTATTTCCGTACATGACAACTTATTTCCCTACGTCCAAAAAAAACGAATTCTTAAACATGCACAAACAATTTTAAAACATACTCCCACTTATATATAACATAAAAAAAAATACTTCTTTAATAAAATCAATATTTCAAAAAACATTCCAGCTGAACACATAGACTCAGTGTAGCCGATCGTACTTTGTAATAATTAATCCTGCGAAAACTGATGAGATGTTAACCAAAATTTACTCATAAAACATTTCATGAGGAACATTAACAACACGAAAACGATCGAACTTTGACAATGAAGCAGAAAAGGTTGCAGAACGTGTGTACATTCAACAACTTTGGAAAAAAAAACCCTAAATCAAATTAGCATGCGATTTCTTCTTCTTCTTTTCTATGAACTCTCATCCTATTCGCGGGCCGGAACGGCCTTTGCGGCCTTCCATAGAACGTTTTTTCATTTTTCAAACGTATTTCACAGTTAATATCATCCCATTCGTGGCCCGGAACGGCCTTTCCGTCCTTCCAGAGAACGTTTTTTGGTTAATTCATTGTTAGAATGGTAGAAAAAACCTTAAAACAAAAAATTTCTTATATAAAACAAAAGGAATATAAATAAAAGGAAACTCTAGTGCTCACATGTCACTCCTCTACATTATTAAAACAAAAAATATCTTATATAAAACAAAAGGAAACTCTAGTGCTTACATGTCACTCTTCTATATTAACCACGAGAAGATAATGTATTAAGAAGTTTTGGTTATGAAATAAACATACCTTTTATTATCATTAGTATTATTTATCGTTCTACAACCAAGTATGATGTGTTTATGCATTCTACAACCCTGTATCATGTGTAAGTGTGTCCATTAAAGTTGAAAATCTAAAAATAAAAATTAGTTAATTTAAATCTTTTATATACTTATTCAAATTAAACCTATATGATAAAATAACTATTAAACACATAAAATAATTGTATTGTAATACAATTATCGTATTCATTTAATAGTTATTTTCTCATATAGGTTGAATTTGAATGAATCATAAATTTACCTTCAACAGAAAAATTACCACATTAAAATTCCAAATCAGGTAAAATTTTAAATATCTTTACTCTCTACTAAAGCATATACTAAAAAGGTTATTTCAACACAAAGAATCTAAAATCTTGCTCCAAAATCTTTTAATATTTCTTTTAATTAAATATTTGTAAAATGAATCAAGGAAAACTATATTCTATGGATACATTAAAATGTTTAAAGACAAATATTTCCACGTCAAAATTTTAATATTTTAATTTTTTTATCATGCTATGTAAAAATATCATTAAAATTAATATTTAATATTAATATATTATAATATTAATAATATAAATTTTAATAACTTAGTATTAAATACAATATTAATTTAATTACAATCTTAAAATTGTTTATATTATAATTATATATATATTAATATATCATATCATGATATATGTTAACTCTAGATATATATGGGAGGGAAGAACAAAAACAAAGTGATAGAGGTGGAGATACAGAGGGAGTGAGAGGGAGGAGAGAAAGGGAGAGAGGAAGGATGAGAGAGGACTTGAGAGACAGGAGAAGAGAGGGGATAGAGAAATGGAGTTCGAAGGAAAGAGAGGGAGGGAAGAAGAATCACGTAGAGAGAGAAAAGTGGAGAGAGAGAGAAGAAGTGAGTGACAAGGGAGAGATGGAGAGAGAGTGTATATGTTTGGGGTGAGATAAGGAGAAGAGGAGGAGAGAAGGAGAGATACTGACAAAGTTGGAGAGAGAGAGAGAGAAAGAGAGAGATAAGGGGAGAGACAGAGGGGGTAGGAGAGAAAGGGAGGGAGAGGAAGGAAGAGAGCTTGGATGTGAGAGAGAAGGAGAGATGAAGGGAGAGAAAGAGGGAGGTAAGAATAAAGACACAAAGAGAGAAAGGTGGAGAAAGAGAGAGGGAGTAATAAGGGAGATGGAGAGAGAGGAAGAGGGAAGAGATATAGAAGGGCGGAGAGAGGGAGAGAAGGGGAAGAAAGAGAGAGAGGGAGAGGGAGAGAGAGACAGATAAATATGGAGAAAGATTGTGTAAGTTTTGGGGGTGATATAGAGAGATAAAGAGAGTTAGATATATAGATGGAAGGTGAAGAGAGGGAAGAAGAGAGAGATAGAGAGAGGGAGAAATAGATAGATATGGTGGGAGAAATCACATGTATTTGGGAGGGGGGTGAATTAGAGAGACAAAGAAGGAGAGATAGAGGGGGGGAGAGAGGGAAGAAGAATTATTGCACTAGATGCATTGATTTCAGTGTAGAAGGTGATTTCTAATCCTTTTTGATTGCTTGCATTGAAGGAGATAAATTGGAGGACATGGGAGAGGAAGAATAAAGAGAGAGAGAAGGAGAGGAGTGAGAGAGGTAGAGAAGGGTAAGAGAGAGAGAGGGATACACACATATGGAGGGGGGAGAGAGGGGAGAGAGTGAAGGAGACAGGGAGGGAGATAGTGATATGGTTGGAGAGAGAGAGCGGGGGGGAGAGAGAGAGACGAAGGGAGAGAGACGACTTGAGAGATGAGGAGGAGAGAGGGAGGGAGACAGAGGAGGAGAGAGGGAGGAAAAATAGATTGATTTGGGAGGGGAGAGAGGGAAGGAATAAAGAAGACATACAAAGAGAAAAGTGGAGCGAGAGAGAGGGGGGAGTGAAAAGGAAGAGATGGAGAGAGAGTGTGTATGTTTGGGGGTGAGATAGAGAGACAAATAAGGAGAGATGGAGGGAGATATAGATATAGATGGAGGGGGGAGAGAGGGAAGAAGATTCCTTTCACATCAAATACTAATGGCTTTGTTCTATTTGAATCCATTAGAGTTTTGGAGAGTTCTTCCATGATTAGAGCCTCTAAGTTCCTCCATGATCAGAGTCTTGCGTGGTTGCGTCTGAGTTCCTCCATGATCAAAGTCTTGCTTGGTTGTTAATTTTCATTTTTATGGGATCAAAAGGGTATTTTACAGTTCAGTTTAGTATGTAGGTGATGTATAAATATGTCATGTTTTCAATAAAATAATAATAATAGAAAATTTAATGTCTACCCAAAACAAAATTAA